>DWCB01000013.1:0-11819 GCA_018236965.1 Apodemia duryi
TTATTTAATCTAATGAAATGTAAAAATATTTTTATTTAAATAAACCTCTTACCTCGTATTGGTCACGACTCCTTTGAAAATAGACCAACTACCGTTCTGCCCGACGGCGACTGACAGGCTATAAGTGTTACACCATCGTGACTACTAGATGGTAGAGTCCTGCAATGTCTCACCCGGGTATTTGGAACCACCGCCTTACCTGTTCCTGCCGCAATAGCGTCGACGCTTGTCACCGTCGTGTTCCTGTTTGGAGAGTAAGGTAACCGGTAGACTTCCCGCCACAGGATAGCAATGCACCATAAACATATTTGGTGACTATAGGCAATGGTTTCTCTTTCTACCAAGAGAACCATCTGCTTGTTTGTTACCTTATGATATATACAAAAGGTACTTTTGATATATCGGCATTTTTTTAAATTACTGCTGAATTGTAACGCGGTTGGCGAGAGAAACCTAGCGTGTTTATTTTTTTCTTTCATAATTAATACACTTATTACACGAATTATTACCAATTGCAAAAAAATGAGATTGGTATGTGAAGCAATAATATATATTCCACGGTGTTTTATCTTCTAAATAACCTGAGATTTTAGCTGTTTTAGCAAGAGACTACAATGCAACTTCACCATCCTTGATGTAATGTCTAACCATTAGGGCATTCTTATTTGCTGTTCTATGCTATCACAAGATCAAAGGATTATTTTTGTCAAAACCCGGTTCTTTCTGCGATGAATTTGTGTTTTATTATTTTTCTACAATTCAGTACTGTTATAAGTAATACATTGCAAGAGAAGAGGAATTTAAAGGAATCTATATTTATGAAATACAAAAATGTATCTATGTCCGTTATATACTCGTACTTTGAAACCATCCAACCGTTGGGCCTTAAACCGATTTTTAGTTTTAGATACCACCATAGGCTACTTTTCTACATCTACTCTTCTAAGCTAAGGGAAGTAATGTTTTTGGGTCTCACGAACCAGGTTTAATATAATGTGAAATATAACCGACATATCACTTGTTAACAACTAATATATAATCCTTATGAAGAAAACAGATTAAGCGTATAGATATTTTGAATGACCGAAAGATAGAAATATAAAAATATAAAAATTACAAACTTAATTTTAATCGAAACGGTATTAATATTAATGCGTTATGACTTGCAGCACAAAAACAATCATTCAAGCAAACGTATAATTAGGCACACGTTGTGCTTGCTGGATTATATTTAATTATATATTTATATATTTAATATTTTTTTATATATTTAATATTTTTAGAGTTCCATAATCAAAAAACAAAGATACAAATCTTATATTATTACTGTCTAACACAAGCTCGATAGATGTAGAGCAAATGTAAATGTTACTGGAAAATTACATGAATTATTTTATTAAAGCAAAGTGAGCAAATTATTTCCCTGTGATTTTGGTGTTAGTGAACGATAATAATTAGGATTTAGGTGGTTTTGGTGTTAGTCAACAATAATAAATAGGTTTTAGGTGATTTTGGTGTAATTCAACGTCAATAAATAGGGGTAAGTCTCGTGTCTCGAAGTCTCGGGATTTTTCGTAGAGTTAGTTGTCTCGGGTCCCGATTTTTTTTTCCCAAATGAACTTAAGCAGTTGGTCCAAATGACCGCTACTGCGAAACCGAGCTTTTGGGGCGAGCAAAGTGCTCAACCAGAATTTAAATGAAGTGGGCTAAGAGCCCGCCCTAAGGATGTCGCCTGTGAGACCGACCCTCGGCTTAGGGCAGTATCTTGAGGATTGGTGGGAGAGTAAGTGGCATCAAGATTTCGACTCGTTAATGGCTCTTGACCGGAGTCTCGAGTGTTGGGATCGGATCGAAATAGTGGGCCGACTCGCCGCCGCCGGCGACTTTGGCGTGTGCGTGAAACTCCACTCCGTTTGGATTTGAACTTCTGTCAAATAAATTTTGAAGCAAGTATTATACATATAAATTGAAAATCTGTAATCCTATGTTCACATAAATCGATACTGCTTGCGTAACAGAAACCGCATCAAAGCAGTCAGTACGGCATGTTCGGTCTTTTGCAGGCTTCCGGTCGCCATGTGCCATTAACAGGAACCACACCAAAGTGATGTATAATCTGAATTAAATCCTTTTATTAGAGCTTTAAATTCATTTTAATGTATACTTCTTATTATTGCCACTTAAAACTCCATACCTATTTTATTAAGTTGGCAATAGCGTCGGTTCCTGCGTTTTCGTGTTCCGGTTTGGAGGGTGATCCTAACTCATACATTTGGCATATTCCATCATTTTCACATGGATTCACTTTTTCACTTTTTCCATGACTAGAACTTGCTATCTTATAACGGGTCATCCATAAATTACATCACCCCTTAAGGGGAAGGAGGGGATTGGAGGAGTGTGACATTGTGTGTCAAGGGGGTAGGGAGGGGTCCCAAATTTTGTAATAATTACCTGTATAGATAAAAAATAAGCAAAGGAGATCATTTTTCTAATGTAAAATATGTGATCACACTAAGTAGGACACTAAAAGGTCTCACATATGTGACCAGCTGTGACAACGACGGGAGAGGGGTAAAAAATCATAAAATTTGTGTAACGTAATTTATGGATGACCCCTAATTAAATTAATGCCATATGTTTATCTCACGTTTGCCTTTTATAAACTGCCTAACAAGGCATATTATTTATTATATAAAGGTCGGTTTGGTGCCAACGCTGTAGATATTACGGCCAGTACTTTGCCAACATGCGACAATCTCAGGTCAGAGGCCTTAACCCCACAAAAAGAACACCCATATTTCGGATCAGATGTGTCAAATTATATTTATTAATAAAAATAAAATAAACAAACGATGTTTATATCATATATTAATTTAGAGTTAAGTGCAATAATTATGAACATACTCAGCTGGAGACAAAAATAACACTAGTCTGATCGTTATAATTTTTTTAACCTCACTGAGGAATATTGAGATCCATATTATCACAAGACAAACTAGAGAAGAAAATGGTCGATATTCCAGTCACTGTTGGTTTCTGAACGGTTTTTTTGTCCCCACTTGAATTCTCCCACACAACCATTCGATTCACATACACCAAACTAAATATCAGGGACAATGTATCGCGGCACAAGTTCGTATGCTGTCTTCACATAAGCAATTATTTAAAAGGATATTGTTTGCGAGATATTATTTGAATAACCTAATCAAAATTAAAAGTACATATTCTCTCAATATTTAATTGTGTTCAAATGTATATTCACTTGCGATTTTTCTTCCATTGTTGCGCAATGTATAAAAAAAATATTCCAAACATTAAAGTGCACTTGCACCCTATTTAAACAATTTTAAACACAGTAAAAGGCATTTAAATAGTTTTGTACAAGCAGACCTTAATCTCCGAGTTAATTTCGATTGTAAAGTTAACGGATTAAAGATTTAATTTCTTGGTCTATAATATACTTGACCATGTATTTCCAAGCTCATTCACTAGTTGTTTTTTTTTATCATTACATAACAAACAAGTTGATGGTTCTCCTAATGAAAAGAGAAATCATTGCCTATATACATCAAAGATGTTATGGTGCGTTGGATGGCAATTGCACCTGCAATCTACCGACTACATTACCCTCTAAACCAGAATACGGCAATGACAAGCACTGACGCTATTGTGGCAGGAATATGTAATGCAGTGATACCATATACTCAGGCTAGACATTGTAGAACCACCTAGTAATCACAATGGTAGTGACTGACACACGTATAGCCAATTTGTTGCCTCTTACTTGCCTAGCAGAATAGCAAAAGTGGGTCTAACAAGGGAAGAAAGTTTATATTAACCCTAAAAATTAAACAATATGTATTGATTGAATATTTAAAAATTATTCAATTTATTACCTTAAGAAATAATTACTTTTACAAAGACGGCTTGTGACTATTGGAAGCATAGTTATTGATATAAAAATATAACAAGGTTTTAAGGGCAGTTGGTAGACTTGTACCACGATGACTAGTCCACGCGGGCAAACGTATCGTGTTCTTAAAAAAATAACAGTTAAATTGAACACTGTCTCATATTTACAAATTTTATTCTTGGAGTACTTAAAATATAAGATACATATTTATGTACCATTTCTTTTAAAACGCTCTGCACGAGAAAACTAAAATTAAAATGAGTTGTATCTAGTAAAAAGAAACTTACAGAATCACACCGTCCAGAACGTTTGAAAAGATCGGATTTAGATTTCTTCTAGCCTAAATTTTCTTTTTTTTACATTTTCAATATAGAAACCTATATTAGTATTCAGTAATTAAACAATGCTTCCGCCAATATTCTCGCGTCGAGATAAAGAAAACATCTGGTTTTAGACCGTCTAGGTATATACTAAGCCTCTCGATGTCACTTAGACAAATAGTCAAATCAAGATATTCTGCAAGTGACTACTCAAATTATTAATTTATACATTAGGGTATTACTAGTTTTAATTTAGTTTAATTAAGGACTAACTAATAAAACTAAGAACTTAAATTGAGAGACACATTGAACAGAGTATTATAATGTTGAAATGCATAGGTCCTAAGACCAGACAACTTCAATGTTATCATCGCAGGTATTTAAGATTTTATATCCTTAAAATTACTGAAAAATTATCAAGCTAAGAGATTAACGTTAAATAAAAACAGAGCATTGATTTAAAAGAACATTTTCCATACATTTAAAGCTATATGTGTTTGCGTCTATATCATGATATAAATTCGTAACAATATGATGTATGATAAAAGAAAATGTTCCGTGCCAGCTTAAACAAGTGCATTTGACCTGCGTTTACACTAACTGAATAGAATAAAAATGACATTACCAAACCTGCAAGTCTATACAAGTGTCAAAAACGTTTTTAAAGTGAAACTTTTATTATATCGCCCCCAAAAATTTTCGTTCATCTATCGCATGTCGCATTACAGCTGGTCGCGGAGTAGAGATAACGTAGAAGGCGCATAGAAGAGCAGTCAAGGCCAATATGGCGGCGCCCATAACTTGCATTAGCTGACCATGTAGCACTTATATATGTCGCAGTGAAATTGTCAATACCGTTAAATTATAATCTAACTAAGTGATATTATAATTTAATTGCTAACCTAACCTGACCAAATTATAAAATCCCTAGACAGATTATAATCTAACGACTATTGACAATTTCACTGCAACATATACGTACTTATTTATGGAAGTGTTCCATGGTAAAAAGTTTCACTTGCAGGACGGTTTCATAACACTACATTTTTTTTTATTAATAGCTTTTGCCCATTGTTAGGGTCAATGCAATTCCAGCAATGTCTACATAGTGACTAAGACACGTTGGAGTATTGTTATATGTTGCTGATTATTTATCAGTGAAAGATTAATTTCGGTTCTACTACTATATTTGTCACCACCACCGCCAAAAACAAATGACACAAAAATATCGAAATAAATTGTTGAAAAAAAAGTAAAAAACGCGATTCAAATACACAAACTACTGGTATGTGTGTTTATCAACTCCGTAAGCGAAATCCAACATTAGTAGAATAAAAAGAAAGATGTGATTTCACATAAGCGTTAGATTAAACTCAAGAATATACTATATGTTTATCTTTCTAGCATTAGTGTCACTTGGTTAGGCCCTCATGTGACTTGAAACCCGTCTATTCCATCAGCGCTAACGCTAGTAGACACTTGGCCAGATGCATGAGAAAAGTGCCTGCTCATTTTAGCTGGAAAATACGTCTAGAAATTATAAATATTGATGGAGAAAATTAATAAATGGAGGGGAAATAATTCGGCTTAATATTTATATTTTTAATTTAGTCAGATTCTATAGACGAAAATTAGATACACTGTTCTATAGTCTCTCCCAATTTACGCCGTAACATCAAACTAAGTAAATATGAGAGCAACAAAGACTTTACAAGCCAGAAAATCCGACAGATATGAAATTATACACGGATTTATATAATTTAAAATAAAACGACGGTCTCCAACAAACCAAAAATATTTTCCAATATGTAGAGTTATCGGGCAATGTGTTAATCTAAAAAACTTCATAGTTGGAATATAGTATTCGGACAATATAAGAACATGTAACTGTAAAAGTATGAAAAATATCGAATGGCGTTTACGTCAAATATGTACAAAAGAAGATTAGCAATATTTGTATTTATAAAACAAATAATTTACATTAAAATAATATTGATCTTATTAAGTACAAGCCTTAAGTTTTCACTTACCAGTTGTTGATAGAAATAATACACTTAAAAAGAGCTTCATTTTTGTGCACTATCAATACTAAGTTTTTCTTTATATGTAGATTTGTAAAAAGTTAAATAAGCCCACTCTCCGAATGGCTCTACTTATTAAAATTCGAATTTAATTAGTATTTACTTTTAGACTCAGAAATATGTTTACATAAGAATTCTTATCTAAAGTATTTTAAATGTGTTACGCAAATTGAAACTTCTAATCTATCATATCACTGGAGTTCTGTTCAGATCTTCATCAAATTGTTTTTTATATCATAAAAAATAATATTATTACATAGACTGAACGGGAAGTAAAATAAAAGATTTTGCAAATTCTTCTATACACATATGACGGACTTATGTGAAAAAAAAATCGGTCAAGTGTGAGTTGGACGCGCATTCCAAGGGTTCCGGTAAACGGTCATATCTTTTGTTCGCGTTTTCTCGTGACATCATAAAAATTTACGGTTTACGGATTTTTTCCGTTACATGTGCAAGCCGTAAGACATTGCTTTTTGTCAAATTTTATCATCCTGGGTCATCGAGAAGTAATCTATAAGTTTTGATTCCTTTTTAAAAAATAAAAAATAAATATAAAATATTCACTGGATATATTACACTTACTGATTTAACTCAAAAGTAAGCAAATTATTTGCTTGTTAGTAGTTGTGTTGTTAGTCAACGATACTAATACATAGAAATACATATTATATAAGTACTGTTACATACATAATAAACACCCAAACCCAGGGACATTGTTAAACTTATTTTTATATACTCTTTGATTCGTGTCCGAAAAACCGCTATCGACGCGAGCGTGCGACTGACGAGGCGAGGCACGAGGCAAATAGCGAGCTCACTATTTATACATTCGTGTTGGTATTCGCCTCGCCACTCGCCTCGCTATTCTTACGAATGTGTAGACGGCACATGAGCGCGCGAGTCGCGAGGCGAGGCACGAGGCGAATAGCAACACGAATGTGTAAACAGTGAGCTCGCTATTCGCCTCGCCATTTTCCTCGCTATTCATGCGAATATGTAAAACTAGCATAACAGTAATAAAATTTCACCAAGTCGGCGCGACAGAAAGTAGAGAATATAAGTGTTTTCTTATTAAGCAAGTACACAATATATTATCTTCGGTATCTTTTTTTATCTTTCCCTCCAGGTATCGTTTACTATCTCTTTATTTTTGGTCTTTCTTCACTCTGCACCTTGCTGCCGCTATATAGTTGTAACGTACTATAGCCCCACTAAAGCTCCCTTACGCTAATTAAATCATATTAATAATTCCAAAAACATTATACTTTGTTTTAGCAGTCTGAACTTTATGAGCGTATAAACTTTTTAATTCACCATTATTTTCAATTTTTAAATTTTTAAAATTTTCATTACTTTCGACGTGATAATAATTCCTCATCTGTTTAATTTTCTCCTTGTAAACTTAAATTTCGGTTAACTATTCTATATACCACGATATTTTTTTTGTATCTCGAGTTAAAATGACAAGTTTTGTTGAATCCTACATTACAATATAAAAAGAAATACTTCTGTTACATATTTCTTCATGTATTATTTACATGAAGAAACAGTACAGACGAGCTGGTCAAAGACGACGACGCTGGATGTTGGGTGCCTCCAATCGGTTGCAGTAAAGTCATTGGAGGATGTCTGTATTCACCAGTGGACCGCCTATGGCTGATATGATGAATATGATGAAGAAACATTTTCTTTGATTGAAATTAATTCAGTGTAGCAAATGATGATCTACACAGAGCAAATCGTTAATTTTTTAGCTATTTTCCTGTAATTCATATATATCACAGTCTAGATTCCGCACAAAACATGGTATTTTATGATTTGTTTCATTTTAAAAAAGTAAATAAGGCAAAAATCAAGTTTTCCGAGTACATATTATATATCTATTATATAGTATTATATATCTACTGGATATTCGCCTCTGTGGTCTAGTGGTCCAATGTCAGCGTTGACCACATGAGGTCCCGGGTTCGATTCCCGGGTCCAGCAATTCAAAAAATGTGTTTTTTCAGTTTTCTGATAAAACAACGTCGGCTGGGATTGGAAAAGTACCCGGTTAGCGATAGGCTGGCCACCTATCACATTGTGGCACCAAGATTTTTTGGCTAATCGTGGGTGCACATATTGTACCTCTGCAAACGACTTCGGGGATACGGGCGTGAAGATACTTTTTATACTGGATTTAAAATAATAAATCTGGTATTGTTATAAATTATGAAAACTCATGGAAAACACCAACACAAACATCCAGAAGCAGAAACTAAGACATCTAAGTTAGATATTTAAAAAAAATATGCTCATTAGTATCGAGCTGCGAAACCGAATTAACGAGGTGAAATTTAATCAATGCAATAGAAGAAGACTGCAGATAAGAACTCTTATAACCTTTAAGAGTACCTTTATTTTAATACATGTCACAACATTGACGAGACAATTACTTCATGCCTGTGTATTCCTATTCGCTCAAAATCCCTCACGATATAAAGAAAGAAGACTCCTGCTTAGCAGAAAAAGAAACGTTATTACGACACAAATAGAAAAATATATAATTTAAATTACAAAAATGACTTTTAGGCTGTTCTGAAGTATTCTGGTTTTATGTAAAAACATTTACACAAAGACAATTTGGCAACAGGGGAGTGTTTTAATTTTAGCATTTTCATATTTGTTTGGTAGTTAAAATGTTATTTATACCTATTTTTTCCATGTGTCTGTGTAATATTCAATTAATTTAGAACCAAAAACATAAAAACTGTATACACTACACTGTGTTTTTGCCTAAAAGAATAATAATATTGTAATTGTAATTCATCTACTTTTCAGTTTTCCTAGTAGTAGCTTATTTCCCTTATTAATTTCTACTTAAAAGAAGATCTCGTCTAAATAATCTATTTTGGTTTCAATTAGTAGATACATAGAGTTTATTTTAGAATATTACAGTAGGTACTTGGTTTTAAATTCTTGGATAGTACTCATTGTCTGGTTTAATGATTTAAAATGATCACAAATTCGATTGTTGAAAGTCTTTGTCTTAATTAAGTAAATGTTTGAGCACTAATTTATTGGTTCCTGTCAAATTATTACATAAAAATTAATGCAGTTGAATTATTGAATAATATAAATTCATCACTTTCCTTCATTTTGAAGATAACACTGTAGACAAAGAATACAAATAACATTTTTTTTGTGAATTCTTGAAACAATTATAGTTTTTCGACAATAACTAAATCAAAAAATTAATATTGTTTTTAATTGTTCCAGAATGAAAGGTAACTGACATAAATATCATGGAACATGAGCTATATACTTAAATCTAACTTAAATAATATAATATATTAACTAAATTAAAGACACACAGCAATTATTACATTAATTTTATTCTAATCAATAGCATCGCATCACCAACATCACATAACATCTCAACTTCTCATACAATAGAATATCTTAAGTGAAATTAACCTATTACACATAAGTCAACAAGGAGAATATAGAATTATTAATAATTATAGTCGTTAGCGTTTAAAATATCTATTACTCCAATAACAATATCACATATAACTACACAATAATTTATTATCAAATTACAATAACAATTAACAATCACCTAGAATTATTCGATGATAAGAAGAAGTGGACAGCACTTTCATGTATTTTTGTAAATCTTTCAGCTATAAGCGTTCTCTATTCATCATCATTATGCATAGTCCACTGTGATGATTACTTATTAAATAATTCGTATTTTAATATTATGTGCGTAATTATTACTACGACAATCACAAATTATTTATGACTGCTCGTAGGACTATAATTCCTCTATGCTCATACTTAATATTAATATTAATAATAATACACAGAGATTTTTGTGGAATATAACTATGATTTTACATACCTAAACACATATTACACCAGTATAGATAATAATTATTACGTACTTTTGATATTGATATAATAAGCTTTGATTGGCATAATTTGTTATGTAAATGTACACAGTTAAAAATTTTGATAACAATTCCAAGGCTAAGGTCAATAGTTTTAAATCCACGTCAAATGTTTTGAAATTTTTTTTTAAACAAAATGAAACGCAGCAAAAATATAGTTTACCTAATTACAAAAATAACAATTCATTTAAATATTACAGAAGTACTATTACAATGCAAAATGTAGCCAATTGACGTATTATTCAACTATAAAATGTTGTTCCTAGATTCTCACAAGTAATATTTAAAATCTTAGAAGTAGTTAACATTTAGCCTATAATAGAGACTAAAAATGCAATAGAATTTCTAAAAGGATTTAAAAAAGAAATATTTGAAAATTGTAAAGGTATCTAAATTGTTAATAGGAATATGATGGTTCTGCAAGCATTTAAATATTACCATTTGAAGTTAAGATTATATATACAAGTTAATATTTTGAAGGACAGTCTTTTTAATAAAAAAATAAACATTGCACCAAGGTAATGAAGGTAAAAGAGAAAGCATAAAGCAATTTGTTGTAGCACATAATGCTAGATTCACGATACACCGCATTTCTTATAACAACAAATTCTCAAATTAACAGATTCGCAAAATATCAAAATTACAATCAAGTCGATTAAAATTTAAATATGTAAAAGTAAAATATTATTTGATGAGACATTTATGATTTTTTTAAGCAAATATTCATCGAATAAAAAAAATATTTTAAAGATGACAGGTTTTTTATAACCTACAACACATTTTATGTGATGAGAAAGAGGAGATTTAAAAAAGTTTATTAATATTTGTTATGGTTCAAACAAATTTTACTTGTTTTTTTTTGTGTTATAGCATTCACCCCGTGCTTGGAAAAACTTGATAAACTTTAAAAACAATTAAGAAAAATATGGATACGCAGGAGGTGAACCTGCGACCGTCTCCCTAAATCCTGCGTGTCGATATTTTTCTTTGTTTTTTTTAAATTTTACTTAAACAACGAAATTATACGAATTGGTCAAACCCATAATAAATTATTTGCTTGAGATCTGGCTTAAACTAAGGTAAAGAAATGTAGCTGGTGATATTACATTTAAAGTTTCCATGCACTATTCCTAAAATAAATCTTAAGATACCAAGAAATATGAAATTTTGCGATAAAACTATAGACTAATAAACCCTGAATCAAATATTTCCGATTATAATTTAATATCTAGTACGACAGTCCACGCATTCTTAATGCTTGAATTATTATAAATATTTTTGGACAGCTCAACTAGCTACCAGCTATCCAGGTGTGAGGTACTGCTTAGCTGAGTACTCAAAATAAATCTCATTACTAATTAAGCTATGAATTCAACAAAAATCTGACTTTTGTGGATACTATAAATTAGTGGTAGTGATAATGCTGTGAATTAGTGAATCTTAAATTAAATGTTGAATGCACTTAAAAATACTAAAATGTACTATTCCCTTCTCTACAGGTAACTGACTTTTACCAATCTGCTTTTCATTTTGAGGATTTGATATAAACATGTGTATTTGAAGT
>DWCB01000014.1:0-11650 GCA_018236965.1 Apodemia duryi
AATTTACTTACTTTTGGATTAAATTAATTCGTGTATTTTTTTCTAGCTACATTTATTTTCTAGCTGTACAAGCGACTTCGTCCGCGTGGAAAAATTTCTAAAATAAAAATCCAGGGGTTTTATTCGCATTATTCCCGTTCCCGTGGTATGTCTTTTCTCGGGTCTCAAACTATCTTTGTAATATATTTATGATATTAGTATAGATATGGCCAGAAAACTTTGAGTGTGGTAACCCTAGATGTACGTAACATTTTACACATCTTTTTTAACATAGTTTCCGAAATCGCAGACGCAATTAGTCGTAAACACATCAAAGGTTCGGATCTTAATTCGCCATTACGAGTAATAAAGCAAGTGACCATTGATCGTGTATTTGAGTTAATACTGTGAAAGCGTAATTATCTTTAATTTCTGGGCCAATTACTTTTTTATTGATAAAATTACCCAAACGATAATGGGTGGCAATATATTATCAACCAACTTTAAAAATGGAGTAATTCTCCCGTTAGTAGGGTATGCATGCGTATAACTTGAAGATTTTTTCAGATCGGTCCAGTAGTTATTGAGTTTTTTGTTACAAACATACAAATTTAAAAAGTTTTCTCAGTATAATATTCGTATTGATTTATTATATACCAGTTATTACTCGTAACATCGTTCGCGTAATAGAAAAACATTATTTCCTTTTGCTTACTCGGGTAAAAAGTAACCTATGTCCTTTCCTATAAAATTTCTATCTTTCAGTATGAGTTTCATCAAAATATATCCAGCCATTCCAGAGATTACCCCGTAAAAACAGAATGACAGACAGACAGAAATTTAAAAAATGGTCGATATTAGTATCATAAAAATAACATATGGCACTTGAAAAAACCTTGTTAGTTTAAAATCACAGACATACACTTTATTTTTTTCATATATGTATAGATTAGTTAAGACTGAACATTCTTTGTCACAAAGACCACCTCGCTAGACTATCCTGACTTTTGTGAATTTTTCTCTCCCTAGCGTTTGTTTGGCCGCCATTGAAATGCGGTTGCTCGGAAATTAGTTTTGAGTGACATTTTGTTCGTAGTAATTTTTCATTGCCAAACGAATTAAGGGGAATCCCCTTTTGGTAATACTTTATGTCGAAGTAAATTCATAAATAAATACTCATATTCCCGAAGTGATAGGGGGAGGTGCCAAATCTTTATGGTTTGCCAGGTTGATAAATAATTGTGCCCGATTTATCGTCTCAGATATTTTTTTCCAAGGAAACTGAAGAATTCAAGAGCGTATTTTCCAGCCCTTGATTATTGCATCAATCCTGCCAGATCACTGGGACAACCAATCTTTATGCCCTGTGTTGGTCTTGGCCCCCTTTAAAGAATATACCACCTGCGGTTCTGCCAGGCAATTCGTAACAGGCCAAAAGTTCGGCTATGCGAGTCACTGTCATCGTAATAGTGTCATCATATTAGGTGGTAGAGTTTTGCGTTGTCTCGCCTGGGTCTGGAAGTCTTGTCAAGCACTGACGCTATTGCGGAAGGAATAACTAAGGTGGTGCACCTTACTTATTCCTTCAGCAATAACGTCAATGCCTATATTTGCCTATGTTTTGAAAAAACAAAACCGGTTTTGTTTTTTACGGCAACTTTAGGGCTGCGAGACCTTTAAAAGTTTCGTAGACTTATGCATATTCCAATGTCATCTCTCCACATGGATATAAACGCACTTTTTTCTTAACATCAGGAAAGTTATTTGCTTGCATGCAAGCAAATAACTAATGATATAAAAAAATGTATACTCCATATAATCTTGACTTTGCATCCTCAGATTTTTATCTGTTTATCGAAACATATTTCGATAAACAGATAATATTTTTATAGGGCTCATAATTTATAGGGCACCGAAGGTCAGAAGAAGACCGTCAAATATTTTTATAAACTTAGAGGTTTTTTTCTAATCGTTCAATTTGTTCACAAAATTATTTTTTATAATGCGAAAGTTTGGATGTTTGGATGAATGGATGAATGGATGAATGGATGTTTGTTACTCAATCACGCAAAAACTACTGAACGGATTTGGAGGAAATTTTATAAATATGTAAATAATGACCGGAAATAGCACATAGATTACTTTTTATTTCGAGAAAATGAGTTGTTCCCGCAGGATTCACCAAATTTTTTTATAATACGTTGCAGCTAGTATTATTATAAATGCGAAAGGCTGTTACGTTTTCACGGCCAAATCGCTAAACCATTTTTTAGAAAATTTAGCATGGAGATAGATGAATATGCGGGATCAAATATAGGCTATTTTTTTTTACTAAAATCAACTGCTAACAGACTAAATTAAGGGATAAAAGTTTGAATAAAAAACTGTATTGACAACGTGTCTATCTGCACGCGGGTGAGGCTGCGCGGATCAGGTAGTAATTTGTAACTTCCAAACAAACAGTGAAGCAGTAATATTATTAAAAAACCAGCACACAAAAGCACCAACTTGAAAATAGCGTTCTGCTCCAACACAGTAGACGTTCCAAGTGGCATTCCAACCCCGAAACACGGAGAGCAACGCACCATTGACATCTTTGCTGTCTACAGGCGAGACAGAGAGAGGGAGACAGATAGAGTGAGTTTTCATCCGCAGAGACTTTACTTTTTATAATTGAAACGAAAAATTCCTGCTCATTTATATGTAATTGGTTTCCCCGAAACGGCTCTAATGATTTTGACGAAATTTTGTATTTAGGTAATCTATTACTATTAAAATTGATATTTGTAAGTGTCATCTCATAATAATCTATTTTCACATGAAAAAATATCGTTCGAGCGAAGGACGGTCGCCCAGCTAGTATTTACTGGCATGACACGTGTAGGACACTAACTGGTAATCAAACTTTGTATGTACTTTTTATATAATAATGAGTAATTAAAATCCTATCCAACGTGAAAAGTACACAAAGATGGGTCGATGATAATACAGGTATACAAAAAAAAAAGATTTTATTTATGAAAATAAAAATATTATGCTGTTTTAAAGTGATTGTATTAGTATTTTCAGTTTCCCCTTAAATTTAAAATATTTTAAACTGCAAAATACCACGTATCATCAACGCTGCCATACTTGGCATACATGAGATACTGAAAAAAAATATTTAAGATGAATAATTTTAATCGAGAAAATTTATCTATAAATATCCAAAAAATAATGACATATGTATGATCGGTGATCTATAGATATTTAAATATTTATTTGTTTTAAAACATTATTTTTTTTATATCGACTGTGTTATTTTGATAAATAAATATGTAAATAATTAATATCACTAGAAATATTGCAAGAATTGATCTAACCCAAAGTAAGCAATTTATTGGCTTGTAGTATGGGTGCTACGACTAGTATGGCAGTCAACGATACTAATACATAGAGTTGCATATCACTCACACTCAAATATATTTAATAAACATCGAAACCCAGAAATTTAAACATCTATGCTCATCACATAAATATTTGTCCCTGTCGGGAATCGAACCTGAGCTCCATTGATGCGTAGTTAGGTTCGCTAACCACTTGACCTACGGGGCGGTCCAACATGACAGAACATGTTCTATTTTTATCATTGTTATCTTTCGATTGGCATAGATTTGACAAACGGCCGCGAAAAAATAAAAATATATCAGGCATATTGCACTACCTATTCTAATCTATAATTATCTTATATTAGGTCGGGGCAAAAGTATTTTCGTATTGTTCACAGGAAAGTATTTGGTTAGGTATAATTTTTTATTTGTTTATAATATGTATGTGCCGTTTAGATCGATGACTTGTTGCCATATTGTGGGTAGTGCCATGATCCCATTCCTGTAGAAATTTTGAGATTTTTGATTAAAAAATCTGACAGGTAGTGATTACGGTGTTCTTTTGAGGTTAGCTTTATGCTTCCTAAAGAGTTTTGCAATGACCGAAACAGGTGGAAATCTGATGGAGCAAGGTAAGGGCTATACGGAGGATGCATCAACACATCCCAGCCAAACTCTCTCAATTTTAGATGGGTTGTCCACGACCCCCTTGCTTTTGAGGTGGTCTAATATCCTTCCCCCTCCACCCCCTAATATACCGAAACTTTTGGGTCGATAAAGTATAGTTTTACCCTATACGGTACTATTATAAACGGTTGTGTTAATTTTTTGTAAGCAAAATGCATACACTTTTCGGTTCTTCAACGATAGTGATAAATTGCCGCCAAAAGATTCTATCACCACTATTTCATTACGGAACCCCTCAAAGGTGCTATCATCTGTAGACGAATATATTTATGTCGAAGTTTAAACTTTAAGTGACGTTCGGTCGTCGATGAAAAATAAGATCAAAGGTCTTTGCATTAATTTTAAAATATTTATGACCGCAACTACTTAATTTTAACAGCCACTTTAAAGTCGCTTTATATTTTCAATCGCACATAAGTCTTTAACTCAGTGATAAATATATAGAACGGTTTAGTAGTAGGCACTAAGTACCGAAAAGGTTATAAATTTTTATTCAAGCCTCATTGGTACTTTATGGGTTAGATTAGTTTTAAAATTTATTATACAATGATCAAGGGCTCACAGGATTCTGGATTAAATTATAGATAGCTTAATCGAGAGATTTGTTTAAGGATGTGCATTTAAAATTCAAACTCGCCTCGTAGTTTTTGATTAGCTTATTTGATTTTAAGATTCCAAGTTCCTGTTATCATTATATATAATAAAATTAAGTTGATAAAATGTGCGTACCGATAAAACTTAAAAAGTAGTCCTAGCATGATAAAGGGATTTATATAGTGTAAAATTTAATGAAGCCAATAAAACAAATCTGTATGTCTTTAAAACTTTATGAATAATTGGTAATTAATACTAATAACACAATATTACAAAAAATTCTGATTATATATTTTCTTATACGTCGATTCTACAATACCAAGTAAGAATTGACCGATCTATACCAAGCGCAGCGCGGGAATGAATCGAAAAATGAATTCGTAGGCTGTCGGCGTGCCCGCCGGCGCCAATTCGTTTTCCAAACAGCGTTGTAGATGGCGTTCACGCCGACAGACTATAAATTCAACAATTTTTATATCTGGTAATCTTAACATGATTTTAATTACATATAACGATAAATTTAATAGAGATAATCATAACTAATACTTATTAATAAATTTTCTTTACATACTAATATTTATTTTAAACATTAAATTAGGGAAAACGTCACAACTCGGCTATCCTGATACAGCAACGAGTCCCTTCGTTGTACAGATGGGCCGAAGTAAACGTATACACTTATAACCTATACGTTTATTCTTATACACGCTTATTTTTAAAGAGCGAAATATGTGAAACAATTTGCTACAACTACTCAAGTTATATAAAACAATTCTGTACAACTACTCGGCTATCCTGGCATGACAACGGTCCCCTCGTTGCAAATCTGACAGATGCCAAGGATTTTACTTTTTCTTGTCACCGACATGGCTTTACACATTGTAATAACTTAAGTTTTTCTATACTCACCCTGAATATCATGAGTATAAAAAAATACATCATCTCATTGTGCACACCCTGAATATTATGAGCACAATATTAGTTATAAAACTTCATGTGTTCACCCTGAATATTATGAACACAAACATTAAACAACATCAAACACATTAAAATAAACATAATCATCATCATCTTTGACATTACCATGCATCATGAAAATATGTCGAGAATCAAATATCATAAATAAGATCGGGACTCTTGAGTAATGATTGATACCATTAAGTTTTAGATGTCCTGAGGAAAAACTAACATGCAATTTAATCTTTAATACATGATGGGGTTTATAATAAATGATTGATTAGCGTATATGATCATAATTACATATTACGTTCGTCATCACTATTGTCACTGTACGAGCTACCACTATCATCATTGGCACTTTGGAAACTTAACCATGGTTTCAGTTTATCCACTGCAACGATGGCTTCATAACGCCTACCCTTTTGAGTGACTGGTGTGTCTTCAATGACGTATCTGTCATTTGGCAGAACCTTTTTGATTTTGTAAGGCCCACGGAACTTAGGTTCCAATTTACGTGACTGGCCGTCAACACTAGGTATAGCTCTCATGGCTCTCACGAGGTCACCTACGTTAAATGATAAATTTCTCTTGTTATTATTGAACCGCTTAGTGAATTTTTGTTGCTGCGTGTCGATAAGCGACTTTGCCTCGTCTCTTATTTCATTCAAACTGGTATCAACAACACCATTGCCTACATCTTCTATGATATCATGAAGGATTCCTTCTGTAGGGTTTGTGACTCTACGGCCAAATAGTAGCTCCGTCGGAGTCTTTTTTGTTACAGCATGAATGGTGGTATTGATACCAAGTTGAATATCAGGGAGGTACTCGTCCCACAAATTTTTAGGCTTATCATGCGTCATTGCACCCAATGCTGCCAAAATCGTTCGGTTATACCGCTCCACTTGCCCATTGGCTCGCGGAGTGGCCACCGCATTAAATACGTGCTTAATGCCATTGGATGCAATAAAATCCTTAAACTTTTTGCTTGTGAAGCTAGTACCTTGATCGGTTATAAGTCTGGTCGGCGTTCCAAAATAGCTAAAATGATTTTTTAACACGCGGACACTTGTTGTTGATTTGGTGTTCCGTACAGCGGTTAGATCCACAAATTTCGTAAAAGCGTCTACGATTACGAGGATATAAGTGTTTTGCCGCTTGCTTCTAACAAAAGGACCGAGATGGTCGGCGTGCACTGTATGGAAAGGTATATCTATTTTAGGGATTGGATGCAGAATCTTAACTTTTGTATTACCTGTCAGCTTGTGGTGGGCACACTCTAAGCAGGCATCCACATATTTTTTTATAAACTTTTTCATTTTTGGAAACCAGTATGTGGCCTTAATACGATCTAAAGTTTTTGTGAAGCCGAAATGTCCTATGTTATCGTGGTTGGACTTTAAAATCTGCCATCGTGCCCCCTTTGGAACTACCCATCTTAGCGTATCCGGCCCTAGAATTCGATATACCTTGCCATTCTTTAATTTGTAGTTTTTTATTATGTCCATTATCTTTTCTGAATTAGGATTGGAGAGTACCTCTTTAATATGTTTTATATTCTCGTCGTTATCTTGGACAGTCACGATCCAGTCCCCCGCATCCACCGAAAGTATATCAAATACACGATTTTCCGTAGTCGTGTCGGGTATTGCATGGCGACTTAAGGCGTCGACGTGAGCCATTTTGTTGCCAGGTTTGTGTTCGATCGTACAGTCAAACTCTTGGAACTGTATCCACCAACGGGCGATGCGGGGAATTAGATCGCGCTTCGTGAAGGTTGTTCTAAGAGCGTTGCAGTCAGTGTAGATTTTAAATTGTATGCCTAACAAATATACCCTAAATTTATTGAGTGAAGCTACAACCGCCAACGTTTCCAACTCAAACGAATGAAGTTTTTGCTCTTCCGAATTTGTTTGGCGACTATAATAGGCAATGGGCTGTAGAGAATTGTTAGCATTCTTTTGTAAGAGGATGCCAGCAACGCCTAATTTACTCGCGTCTGTATGAAGTTGCGTTTCGGCGTTTGGGTTATATATAGCGAGTACGGGACGGTTAATTAAACTATTTTTAAGTAAATCAAAAGAATGTTGTTCTTCATGACCCCAATGCCATTTTGCGTCCTTTTTCAAAAGTGCTGTTAGCGGTCGCGCCAAAATGGCAAAGTCTTTTATAAAACGTCTGAAAAAGCTAGCTAAGCCTAAAAATCTTCTAATGTCATGTTGATTTTTAGGTACAGGGAATTTAGATACTGCTTCGGTTTTTACCGAACCCGGTCTTATACCACTACTACTTATCTCAAATCCTAAATAATCAATTTTATCAAAAAAGAATTTACATTTGCTCAATTTCAGGGTCAAACCACCTTCTTTTAGCAATTTAAGGACTTCCTCTAACCGTAAGAGCCCTTCTTCAAACGTTCGTGCGGGAATGAGGATATCGTCCATATATATAAGTGCATATTTTACTCGGGCTTGATTTAGTATTTTGTTCACAGCCCTTTGAAACACGGATGGGGCATTGACTAACCCAAATGGCATCCTATTGTATTCAAATTGGCCGTCTGGCGTGACAAACGCGGTTTTGTTTCGGGACTGTTCTTCAATAGGTATCTGGTAGTAGCCAGATGCTAGATCTAAACTTATAAATAAACTACTTCCACTTAATAAGTCTAGCTGATCTTCAATACGTGGTAAAGGATAATGTTCCTTAACAGTTTTATTATTTAGTGCCCTGTAATCCACGCATAATCTTTTTTCTCCGGATTTCTTTTGCACAAGGACTATTGGACTAGCGTAAGGCGACACAGATTCACGAACTATTCCGCAATCAAGCATTTCTTGAATCATGTCCTGAACTAAACGTCTGTCCGCAAAAGAGAGCCGGTAAGGTCTGTATACGACGGGAACAGAATCTTTGAGATGAATCACCATTTCCGCTGCTGTAGTAAAACCCAATTCATGTAAATTAGTCGAAAAACAACTTTGATATTTGTTAAGCAAGTGAATAAGATCTTCTCTTTGTTCTGGGCTTATTTCGCCACACTGAAATGTTGATTCATCCGCAAAGTTTATGTTAAAAACTGACATTGTTTCTTCATTGTTGTTATTGACCCTATTGACCCTATACGCACGAGTTATCAGAGTGTCATGTAATATTTCGATGCGACCAGCACTCAAACACTGTATGAGCAATTTTGCCGTACCATTCGACATTATGTACTCACCTGGTAATAAGAAATACTCGCTACTTGGCGGGCCCCTAATGTCCCCATGTACGTAAATAGTTCCTGTTAAGTTAATATTTGATTTCACATTAATCGAAGATAGCTTATCTGGCTTTAAAACAACTGTCTCGCAACTAAAGAGTGGTACTTTCATCCCATCAGTTGTGACCGTACTCCTCTTGATAATCAAATCAGAGGCAGTTTTCGTAATAACAATCGTTGGACGTTCGGTATAAGTGTGACCAATGAGTATAGGGTAGCTTATCATGTGATCATCGACAATCAAAACCTTTACATTATCTTCTACAACGCCTTGAATATCTATTGTAATAAAAGTGGCTCCTAATGGCCTATATGGAACGTTACCCAAGCCCTTAAGTACGGGAGAATCGACCATCTTCCATTTTATATTCAGATTGTTTGCATCTGTTACGCGCATTAATGTACAATCACTACCTAAATCGATATGAGCAAGAAGAGCGTTACCATTAACTTTTACCGGGATTCTGTATTTCGAATTACTAGATTCAGATATGGCGACCTCCATTACTGTTTTACTGCCTTTTGGTTCGACTACTTCTGCAGGAGTATTATTTGGGACTCTGGGGCAGTCATTCGCTGTATGGCCCCGCCAGCCACATCTTTTACACTTAATAATAGGTTTAGGGCATTGATAAAATGTATGTCCAGGATTATTGCAGTTATAGCAAGTAGCAGATGAGCGAGAGACGGGCTTAGTCGATTTTCCGGTCTCCAATGGGCTTGGGTTACTGACATACTTCCTATCCCTAATTTTGTTGGAACTTAAATCTTTATTTTGGCCGGTTTTAATAGTTTTGAAATATTTTAAAAGTTGTTCAGGCTCTGAGAATTGAGCCGCCTGTACGCTTAACATTACTCCACGATCTTCTATGCCGAAAGTTATGCAGTCTACCGCATTTTTACCAAAAATAGAGCATCTATTTAATAAGTTTAGTTTTGCATAATAGTACATTTCCAGAGAGTCCCCAAATTTTGCTTTTTTATTAAGCATTTCTGTGAGTAGTTCTGCATAATTTTCTCTAGTTGGAAAAGACTTTAACAACTTATCTTTCCATTCCTCCCATGAATAGAGGGCCGACGGTAACCCCTGGTACCACGTCTTCGCAACTCCACTGAGTTTGGGCAAGGCGTAGTGTACCTTTTGTTTGTCACTCCAGTTATAGATTAAAGCGCACTCTTCAACCTTTTTTAACCAGGTATCGACCGTCTGCTCTCTATTCATAGGATCAAATTCAGCAATTACATTTAACACGGGAAATCTATCACTACGATCAGAATCTTTGTAGTCCCTCATGACCTCCAATAATTTTGCAAGTAATGTTGCATCTAACTGATTACTGTTAAATTCATTTCTTTGAACCTCAGAGTGTGACAATTCCACTCTACGTGACTTACTCGGTCCTTTAGATTTACTATGATTACGAGATCGCTTACGTGACTTCCTCGGAGATTTAAGGACTCGAGGTGACTGAGACTGTTCGCGATACCGACTTCTTGCCCGTGAACTCTGCGAGGAACTAGATCTCGTGCGTCGTGACGACCGGAAATGTCTCCGCTCGCTTCGTCTCCTGCGACGCTCTCTTCGACGCAATCCATCACGAACAGATCGTGGTGAATCATCATCAGCCATCTGGAACTTACACATAACTGCATTAGAGTCGTCTCCATAGGACATGACATAAATAAGCACCGAAAATGGTTTGACAATTAACTTTTAATTTTGTGTCGATAAGCATTTATGATGGTACCGAATTTGTTTGTGTATTATGCTAGGTTGTATAATTAATTAAGCAGGTACACTTATGGCTACCATAAGTGTAAGGTTAAAATCGAGGAACAAAAATTAAAAGTACGGCTATATATAGAATCCGAGTACTTAATATTTAAACACTATGATATTAAATCTAACTATTGATTGTGATGAGTTACTTAGAACCTTTTTTTTGTAGGTATGTTTAAATAATCTTAAGTAATAGGATCTCGAAATATACAGTTAAATGCTTAAGTTTACCGATTGCGAGGTCTGTAGGATACTTGAAAATTCAAATATGTTACGGATTGATTTGATATTTAGAGATAAAACACTAGGATTACGTCAGAAGAACAAATTTTGAATAGCTAATAATGTAGGTATATTAAAATATGTTATTTCATTTTTAAATTAATAAGATCGAATATTATTACTGCCGTTAACTTCACCAACAATTTAAAATTAATATACTATCTTACTTGGATAAATTATTTCTGTATGAGTTAAGTGTATTCCAATAGCCGTAAATAAACGGTTTTGTAGTCACCAGGCAGCAGCCATAGCAAATTACTCGTGAGCATGATTACAATAAAATTACAAAAAAAAATCTTAAGCGATACATAAAATTTCACTAAAATTATAATTCCTTTAAATAAGAAAGGAAAACAACTAAAGTAAAAGAGGTTGTACTTACATTTTGTGGGCGGTTATCCCTCTTCGGAGTTGTAAAAATTTAATAAAGCCAATAAAACGAATCTGTGTGTCTTTAAAACTTTATGAATAATTGGTAATTAATACTAATAACACAATATTACAATAAATTCTGATTGTATATTTTCTTATACGTCGGTTCTACAATACCAAGTAAGAATTGACCGATCTATACCAAGCGCAGCGCGGGAATGACTCGAAAAATGAATTCGTAGGCTGTCGGCGCGCCCGCCGGCGCCAATACGTTTTCCAAACAGCATTGTAGATGGCGTTCACGCCGACAGACTATAAATTCAACAATTTTTATATCTGGTAATCTTAACATGATTTTAATTA
>DWCB01000015.1:0-11642 GCA_018236965.1 Apodemia duryi
ATGTACCGTGTATACATCCATATGCATTTTACCAAGCATACACTCCAATTTTATTTATTTGTATAGATGTGAAAGTCTGTTTGTTTCACTGTCTCTTACACTTTCACGACTGAATCGATTTTTATGAAATTTGGACAGAAGATAGTTGATGACTTGGGTCATACATTTTTGAAATTGAATTGATTGAATCAGGCTATAAAAGTTTATATGAAAGATTATATTGCTAACATGTAACTCTACTTGTGAGCGAAGTTACTGTATCAGTTAGTTATGAATGAACACAACTTATCAAGGATACATATAAATTGCAACTCAATCAGAACTGATAATATCATCAAACACAAATGTCGCTGTTAGATTGCAATATTATAAGTGCATTAGTGACAAATTGTCGGACAATAAAGCCATTCCGAGGTGTGGGAGGCGGTAGGCTGTATTGCGCATGAGTGATGTCATGATCTGCTCGGATATAGACCAAGGAGGCTACACCCTCACACTATCACTATACACGCCAAATATGGATGACAATCTGGTACTGTTTCTTAGGCCTATGAATATATTGTCGGCCTACTTCCAAAATAAAAGAGAGTTAAGAGTTGTGGCTATTTTTTTATAAATTAAATAAGTTATAAAGAAGTTGCAATGGTAATCGTAAAAAAACCCACGGTTATTCTGAAAACGAAGTATGAGTTAAAATATGGGTTGTAGTACTAATAGAAAAGGTAAATAGTTTGCTATTTCGTTGTTTGATCAATGCGCGAAAAGATATTAATTTGGTCGACCTAAAAATCCTACAAATATATAAACTCCGGAATGTCCGGACAAGTCCGGACATTTGGCTACCCGTCCGGATTTTGCTCGGCCTTTTTAATTTGTCCGGATTTCGGACCTTAGTAAAAGTGTGTAGTCAAACTAATTAAAGGGATGACATCTTAGATTAAAGTCATGACACTGCTTCGCAGTGCGTAAATCTCGTGCTTGATATATCTGTGAAACAAACGCTGCATGTGAAATATATTAACTTATTTTATGATCAAAATGTCCGGACTTTTCTTTAAATGTCCATCTTTTTGTCCTTACTTTCGGAATTTCTAAATGGTAACCCTACATATGGGACTAAATCAAAAACGCCATATTCTCTAAACAAAAAATAATTTTGCAAATCTATCCATCTACGATGGAGTTATGCCCGAACATACAAAAAATATAAACATCGGAATTGAAAACATTCTTTTAGGGAAGTCTATTGAAAATATTTTAATATATGGCTAAAAGTTTTTTCGTAGAATTTTAATCCGTAGAGAGAGAGAATACGACTACAAAGACACACTGCCGCCGTCCTGATTGCTTAATGGTATTTGGGAAGCGTTGCTCATTAAACCTAGTAAATAAAGCTCAACTAACTAGTCGACAAATTCAATTGTCGGTTCATGCCATATGAATGGGAGTATTCTGCAACGTCTCACCTGGATTTTGGCACCTATTCCTGTCGCAAAAGTGTCAATGCTTGTCAATAGCTTGTTCCGGCTTGGAGGGTAAGGAAGCTGGTGAACTTATGTAAGGAGCATTACTATCCTAACACACGGATAACAACGCACAATTTATATATTTTGTTGTCCACACGCGATCGTTCTCTTTATATTAAGGAAAACCATCTGCTTACTTACTGTATTACGATAAAAAAAATATTCTTTCATGCCAAACACAAAATATAATCCATACTCGTATAAATGCGAAGTTCTCTCTGACTTACGCTTTCAGGGCTAAGCTGCTAAACTGATTTTGATTAAATTTGGCAAGGAGATAGTTGAAGACCCGAGGTCAAACATAGGCTTCTTTTTTTCTAAAATCAACCACTAAGGAGCTGAAATAGGGGATCAAAGTTTGTATGGAAGATTATATTATTAATGAAATGTCACTCTAGCCGCGGCCGAAGCTGCGCGAGCCAGCTAGTGTCTTATAAAATTGACTGTACTATAATGGACTTATCCTTTATAGACAGGTTTATGTGTCTGCATGTGAAGGGGGCTTTTTTATTTTAGTTGGATAGGCAAACTAGCAGACGTGCCACCTGATGGTAAGTGGTCGACGTCGCCAATGAATATAAACTAGTTTACCTGGAATCATCCCAGGTAACTCACTTATGTGTTGCCTATCCTGAGACATAAGATGTTTAAGTCTCGGTGCCAGTAATTACACTGTCTGTATTGCCCTTCTCACCGAAACACAGCAAAACTGTTTCACGGGAGAAACAAGCAAGATGGTGGTACCCATGCAGCCAGAAGCGCGGCACAGCGCATCCCTCCCACCGGTAACCGCACATACACTTGAACACAATTTATTTGGAACATATCTTATTTGTGAAAAGCTTTAAATTTTAATTTATGTTTAATTTTAAATAATATTTACAATATGATACGAAATATGAAACGCTATTAGTCTATAAAACGATTTTTATTTTATTTATTTATAATTTTCAGGCAATCATTGTCAGAGTATAATAATAATATTTAATACCGCCACGGCCACATCACCGTTTAAGTAGACAGAGGTTCAACTATTGCATCCATGAAAAGTCTATACCATTAAGCCCCGTGTGACACACAATTCGAATACACAATATTGGGCAGTGAATACAAAATGTTGGGCAATACACAATATTGGGCAGTAACCTGCCCAATACATAGTATTGGGCAGGTTATATTTTCCCAAAAATCTGAAAAACCTATTAATTTTCTTACGCGAGATTTGAATCCAGGACCGCTAGACTATTAAAGCCTAATGGTACAGAAATTCTAAGCTAGAATTGCGAGCCGTGAGTTTCTTAAGAGGGTCTTAAAGATTGATTGCCTTAAAGAAATTACCTATTTAGAAATTTTTTTTTAATGTATGATTGATTCGGGTTTTTTCTTGAAGAATAGATCTCCTTTTACAAGATGCCTTGGTACTCATCAGGCATCTTACGTAACAAACTGAAAAAAGAGGAAAGCATATTTTTAGAATCTGTAATTTTAAGTTATTAAACTTGTAAAAACCACATCTTTGCTCGATTGAGGGGGTTATTATTTTGTTTGATATTATAAGATGTGAATAAAAACGAATGTCCTGAAAGTAGGGGAGCCTAAGAGGGAATTTTTGGATTTATTATTTAAACAAAAAAAAAACAAAAAAACAGAAACAAAAATCAGAGGCAAAAACAATAGTCTATACTTACATAACGCAAAATAATACAAAGAGTTTTTCTTTTTACTATTTTTATGAATATTCAAATAATTTTATTAACTAAATGTTTACATTTCTAGAGCAAGCAGAAACCACCAACTTTTTAAATATATTTAAATTGTTGCAAAATGTATCTATATTAAGATTGATAATTAATTTATTATGAGTAGCAGACAATCTATTTAGTGGGGAAATTGGGCAAGGTTAGTCTTGAATTGGTTGATGTGAAAAAGATGCAATTTACCAGAGCGTGGGATACGTGAAGGTACCCGTAAATTAATGCCAGCTAATAGATCCGGTGCATCTATATATCCATTTAATAGTTTATAGAAAAATAAACAATCATGAAGTTGGCGACGATCTTCTAGTGAGATCATTTTATAGTGGAGGAGACGGTCTGAATAGTTAGGCAACTTTTTGGCGAGAAAATCAGAGTAAGAAAGATGGCGAAGAAATTTCTTTTGAATTCTTTCAAGGCGCTCCACATGTACTTTGTAGTGCGGATTCCATACGAAGCAGCAATACTCGAGTTTTGATCTTACCAAAGCATTGTAAATAATTATTTTTGATTGTGGGTTCTTGAAAGCATTGCAAGAGCGAGTGATAAAACCGAGCATTTGAAGACTTTTATGGCAAATTGTATCAATATGAACGTCGAATCTAAGCTTTGAGTCTAGTGTTATTCCAAGATCCCTTAGGTCGTTAACGTTTTGTAAATTTTGTCCATTTATGTTGTAGGTTCTTATCAAAGTCGTTTTCTTTCTAGAAAAACGTAGTGCAAAACATTTTTTGACATTTAACGACATACCATTGCGATCACACCAACCTGACAATCTGTCAATATCAGCTTGAAGAAGACTAACATCGGCAATGTCGTCTACACGTCTATATATTTTTAGATCATCGGCAAATAGCAGACATTTAGAGTTAAGGATTATTAGCGGCAAGTCATTAATAAATATGTTGAAGAGAATCGGACCTAAGTGACTCCCCTGAGGTACACCAGACTGAGCTTTAAAATTATCTGACGTATAACCGTTTACTACTACCACAGATTCTCTATCGCATAAATATGTTTTGAACCAGTTCAAAAGATTACCCCCAATACCGAAACGGGATAATTTTGTTAGGAGTAATTCGTGAGGTACCCTATCGAAAGCCTTACTGAAGTCAGTGTATATTACATCCACCGAGCTTCGGGAATCAACCTCCTTAGTCAAATATTCCACTAAAGTTACAAGATTAGTTGAAGTAGAGCGGCCTTTCATGAAACCATGTTGATGCTGAGTCAAAACTTGTTTATGGTGATACTCTAGAACATGATGGATAAGTTTCTCGAAGATTTTAGCAAACACACATAAAATCGATATGGGTCTATAGTTTTCTACCTGGCCTGGATCACCGCTCTTGTATAGAGGTACTATTAAAGACTTTTTCCAAAGTTTTGGAAATTGACCCAAGGACAGCGACTTATTATATAAAATTGATAGAGGGTAAGCGAGGGACTCAGCACACTTCACAACAAAGAAAGATGGAATGCCGTCTGTTCCAGGACCCTTAGTGGAATCAAGTCTCTTGATAACCTTACAGACTTCAGTGCTTGAGAATGAAAGTGTACTTAGAAAGTTGTTTGCATTTGTTAAAGTGGAAGTTAGATTAGCAGACGCCATTTTGTCCTTGATGTAGGTGGAAGAAAATTGTTTAGCAAACAAGTTGCAGACTCCTGGAACTTGTGAAGCTCTAGCACCTCCATAAGACATAACTGAAGGATAAGAGCTTGATTTAGCTTTTTTTGTTTTTTATAAAAGACCAGAAAAGCCTAGGATTAGACCTGAGGGAAGATTCAATATAATAACGTAGTGACTAAGCATTTTTGTTGTAAAGCGTGACATCTTTTGCGCAGCAAATCAAATGATAAGGCTTCGCGGGGGTTGTTATATATATTTTTTCATTTTTAATCTATTTTATGATTTTTCACACAAAAGACCAATCAATGCAGGACTAAACCAGAATATTTTTTGTTCATGCACTTTGACTTCGGGACCAAATCATTGATAGTAATGTGCAGCTCCGAGTAAAACGCAGCGACCATTTCATCGATTGATAAGGAGCCGCAAAGCCGTGCCTCCCAGTCTACACTGTTAAGTCTCTCGATAATCTTTGTGTAATAAGCCTTGTAAAAACATTATCTCGCTTGATTACACATAGATAGCCCTCTATCGCTTCTGTAAAAATTAATTGGAAATTCGAGTAGAGGATGATGGTAGTCGACTTTAGACCGCATTTAGCTAGAGCGGCTCGAATCGTCGACGACAGGACTTACGTAGAGATGTGGCTTCGCTCTGCATCATCTATCAGATCTATCATGTGGCGTATTCTGAGGAACTGTATGGATTAATTCCTGCCGCAGAATTTATTCATCGGACATCGCAACAAAATTCGAAATTTCATCCTCACCATCTCTATGTTTAAAATTCTACAACTGTACGATTCGCGAGGTACTTTTTACCCGCACTACTCCTCTGCGTGACTAATTACCGACAGGTGTTTTTCCAATCGGATACGACTTAGGGACCTTCAAGAAAAGAGCCTACTCGTTCTTAAAAGTCCGGCAACGCAACTGCAAGTCTTCTGAAAGTGTAGTTTTCCTTGGGCGGCGGTGATAACTTTCCATCAGGTGAGCCTCCTGTCCGTTTGCCCCATTTTTATAAAAAAATTAAAAAAATCGATATTGATTATAGATTGTATACTAAAAAAAACTATTTTTTAAGATATATTAAGATCTCAGACATGACAAAGTCCATTGTAGCCAGCCTTCTTTCTTCCTTCAAATCATTTGATTTACTCTTCCCGGGGCTGAACATCATAATTCTACATCTTCGCTACCGGCCTTAACTTTCCAAGCCTGTAACTGTTTAGGTGCCACAATTTTGTTAATTCCCTAAAGGTGGTTACGGTACTTTTCAGCTTTGCTACACTCCGATTCGCAAAGAACCTCAAGTTTCTAAGTCTTCTCTGAAAACACCTGAGCCCAGTAACATCTGGCATAACACATAAACAGGTTCCACCTACTTGATAGCCAAACGCTCTTCTATCCGAGTAAAGAAGCACTTGAGAGGAGGGATTCCTCTCTCGACGGAGTCCCAGCGCCACTGCCACTCTGATATTTTGTTCTCTCATGCAACCCTTTTCCGCACATTCACTTTCCTCATGATCATCGTTCGCTTGTGTGCAGCACTTCGAGTTGACCCACGTGAATCACCTCTAAAGCAGGCCTTGCATGTTAGAATGTACCTGACAGGTTTTCTCTGTTTAATTGTACAGGTAAACAAACCCGGGTGTGTGTACCATACAAACTAGCAGGTTTTGATCTCTACTCAACTCACGTTTACCTGTACAATTAAACTGTACAGGCAAACCTGTTCGGTATACCCTAGCGTGTATGGCCTTGGTATGCTTTAGAAGTGATTCGCGTGGGTCAACTGGAAGTACTTTAATCTGCCGGCAAAACCCAGTAAAAACAATAAACGCCGAAGTGCTAACCGTTCTATAGGCTTTTGTCATTAAGATCATGGATGATTTTTGACTATAATCTGCTGCGAACCACTTATAGCTCGGCTGAATGTTGCATAGATGCAATATATCCTAAAGCCATCACGACCGTACTCTGGTAAAATACTTTTAACCCGCGATACCTAATACATCTGTTGGACGCAGAAGCCCTAGACATTTTCCCAAAACATTTTGATATCTGTTCCACACCTATACCTACCTAGTCTTGCATGAATGTAACATTTATTATTTATTACAGCGTGCTAGTTTAATACATGAATGTAAAAATATATAAAGTTTATTCGAAGTGGTATTCATTGCCTGCAACACAGTTCGTTAAACCGACCAGTTATCAATAGTACGCACGCACATTTTCCATAGGAAAATTGTTCACTACTAACCGATTGTTTTAGGGCTCCAATTATCATAGCATTTATAGCAAGCCATATTCTCTAAAACTAATCATAAATCATAATCTAGCGGATAGGAGTCGGGACGAGATGACGGGCAATCTTCAGCTCCGATGAAGTCGGCAAAGTTGGTTTCTAACCAATATTGGGTGGGCGAGCTTCATGACCCATGTCTTGCTGAACCACTCTTGGTTATTGAACATGGTGTTGTTAAGGGGCTTAACTTCAGAAGAATTTTATCTTGATACACTTGTGTCGATGTTGTGTTACAAAAATATGGTTCAATCACTCCTTCATAGCCATTAAGCATGTAACCTAATAGAGTAGCAATACGAGCCATCTAATTCCGAAACTGATCAGTGTTTTGCCACTGATAAATAGCAATTCACGCTAAAGCAGTACCGCACCAACAAGTGACCTGTGTGTACGTCCCCGATATTCTCGAAAATATTCAAAGTTTGGTATATTATACCCTATAATGTCGTGTTGTTCTATTGTATGGAAAAAGTAGCAAAACGTCGAACTATAAAACAGATGGAATTACGTTTCATCGGCATCAATAAACATTGATTTTATTTTAATTTGCTTTCATATAATATGGCTCAAGTTAAACTAGACAGATAACACGAAGCACGTAAACACTTGTTTATGCGTTTTGCTTCTTGCCTCATTTTATTCAATACGCGCTTACTATTGCTGCTACTTACTATTAATATCACATTAACCTTGAGTCGGCCAATCACAGCATTACAACTGGCGTAGTGTTTTGGCGGAATTTGTTTTCTAACAAAACAAACAACATAGCCTCTCTTCTGGTTACTTACTCAATGATAGTCATTTTCTGTTAAAAAAACTGTTTGGAATCTCGTAAGATTTGAAGACCATCTTAAAAAGCAAGGCCTTGAGCACATGCCATTTGTGCCCCATAGGTAAGATAGAAGATAGCTATACCTAACTATAAAAGCGGTAGTGTTATAGAAGTTATAAGTTTATTTTGTTTAAGCTGTTATTTTAAGCAATGTTATGTTAGCACTTATATTTATAATAAAGCATAAAGCGTTTATTTAATTTGTGAGGAAAGCAATACAAATGATTGTGTATTAATGTTGTATTATTTAATAATTGTTAGTATCCAATACAAATACATTTTACAGGCAGGTACAACAAAGTACATTAATCATACACCAATGACTAGACTGACAAGAAATACCCCCAACCCCATCGTGATAATCAAATGTATGAAGTAATTCAATATAATAACAAAGCCAGATTTATAAATGTGCTCAATTAGTAGATAATAACTAACTTACCTTTAACCTACGTTCGTCTGAAATACGCGACGAAAGTTCTGCACGAAGCCCTAGGTGTATAGCTACTATTGGTTAGGATTATTCATCGCTGGCTTACAGAGTAGCCGATTATGTCAGGTTCCAAGACTCGATTGACTTTTATTCATAGTGGTCTTATATCTAACTTTTCAAATATCTGCTCACTCGCCTTGAGCTTATGATAAATAATTTCACCCGATAAGATCTTCACTCAGATTTTTCATCTTTATTTTTATTTTTTTTTTCATTTTATTTTTTTATTTTATTTATTATTTTTATTTATATTTTATTTATTATTTTATTTTATATTATCCTCCATATTAGGCTTTATTTCTGAGTTCTAAACTAAACTAATTGACTAGATAATTACAATCAGTAATGGTGTTAATTTATTATGTATTGCAATTTATTATGTATTGCATGGAACCGTGGAATGATAGACGGTGAATTTATTATGTTTTCCTTTAAGTCACAATTTTACTAAGCTTTACATTACAATTTCGTCATTATAGACCACACGAGACTTGCCAACAAAACCCTAATAATATATACTATACTACCCTTATAATAATAATATTACTATATTGATATTCCACAACAGTCAATAATAATCAGTTAAGTATATTAATTACATCCTGAAGATGCTTTATAACGTGAAACCGGTCGAGTAATATATTAAAAATATATTTGTAAAAGTGAAATTTATGTTCAAGTGCAATAATAAAAATGTTTAATAACAATGAAATTTCATCAAGTGCCGACGATGGAAAGTATAGAATGTAATTTAATAATTTAGTCTATACCTATAGTGAAATAAAAGTGTGTTATAAACTAGTTTCAACTAATAGTAAATGTATAGGATCGACCAGCCGGCAAGAGATGAGATGGAACCATTGCACAGTATTTTATATTTATAATATCATCTGTTTAATGGTTTCAAAATCAGCCCGATACAAACAGTACTAACCAAAGAGATTTTACTGCAACTTTTTACTTCTAAAATACAAAAAACCTTTTAACGGCTCCTTCTATATGTCCTACTTCTTTCGTTCGTTCTTACTTGAATTAAACCTTCACTTCTACCGCGTATGAGCTCAAACTCGATTTTCTTTTGTTTGTGTTTTCTTTCAACGCGCTAATTTCTGGATGAACAAGTCTTATTTGAAAAATTCTTTATATGTAAAAAAAATAATAACACTTACTCGAATCAGAGATCAATTCCAGAATCCCATAAGCTAAGCTAAATAGGGTAGCCCTTGGAGCTGGAGGTAGTCAAAAAACTTATTTAGAATGATTTCAAAACAAGACCTCATGGCTCTTGCGTCTGTACAGAATCCGATATTGCAAGACAATTGAGACGACCATTTTAACCTTCTCATATATAATTTTGCTATTTCTAGACTTTACAAATAATAAAATGTTATATTTTATTCTACACTAATGATTACCGTACTAATATTATAAATTAAAATTAGCTGCCAGTTAACTCACAAACTGAATATTAAAATAACCCGTTTGAAGAAATAAGGTTAACAAATCGAGATAAACGCTTGTTACTCACGAGTATTTGTAACTAACCAACGTTTAATTTTATATTTGTGCAACCGTTGTCTTTAGTCAGGTTGAATTAGGGGCAAAGGGGGACAAACAGGAAGTACTTCCGGTATCAACAGATGTTTGACAGGTTATAACTAGGGGTACGTAAATTTCGTTTTTACGAAATAGATGCGATAAGAGCGAAATTTGCATTTTATTTGCGATAAAAGCGAAATTTGAAAATTAAATACTTTCGCACCTTTTTACGTTACGTGCTTTCAAATGTTGATCAAACGCGCTAACAATTATTACAACTCTCTTTAAAACAGACAGAGACGGCATGAGTTGTTGCGTAGATGAGGAGCGAACAAAATCTTGCTACCCTGGATATGCAAAAACAGCTATTCAATGTCTCAATTGCCCTGTCAAGAGGAAGGTACTTTAGTATCTACAACATTGTCGTGACTGATCGCAGCAACAATGAAAGATGAAAATGTAGAAATTACAACAATGCTAGCTTTTAATTGAGTTTTTAACACCGTGTTATTTTTTTGAGAAATAAATGCGAAATTTTCTAATTTGAATTTTTTTAAATGCGAAATCACGAATTTTTATTTGCGAAATTTACGTACCCCTAGTTATATTGATATATAATAAATGTACTATCTAATTGCTAACTTATGATGTTTTTTGATGTTATAAGTGAAAATCGATATTTCAGAATCGACAATCGAAAAACAATCAATAATTAATATATACTTAATTAACACTAATTGGCACGACTTACAAATTACACGTTAATTGTTACTTAACACCAGCGTACCTCGGATGTGACACGTCGGTGTTAAGTGACCAAGCATCTACTGTACGGTCTGCCTATTCTCTGGGGCATGTAGATATTTATGACTCGTCAAACTACTTTGAATGAATGAATGATGACTGTCTTATCAATTTGAGATTCTCAGTCAAATATTTTATTACCTACCTGTAAGTGATCACTGCAAACTCCCATAGCAGTTATGAAGAAGTGAGTATCTGTAGCTTCCGAAGGAATTAGTTTGTCTCTGCTTTCTAGATCATTTAGTATTGTGGTCAATATATCAATCCGAGGTCCCCCTACCAACAAATTGACATTAAATAAGTAATACAGTGGCCGTTTTGTAACGACTCATTCTTACGGGTTGATATCACCGTCTTGTATAATCCTGTCACCTATGAAGTAATTTGATACTTTAAAATTGTTTTAACTAGCATATTATTAGGCTGATTTTACTGTCACGCTGACGGTCGGTGCTGATGTATGTAGCCTGAGCGGTCAGCGCGACTCAAAAACGCTACCTGTGACTACATACATATTGACCCATCATCGCCGAACGTCAGCTTGCGGTCAGCGTGACACTGAAATCAGCCTTAGTAAGTTTGAATCAACCAAATAAACATTTTTGATTTGATCATGTGGCAATGAAGCAGGACCGGCCCTTTTGAAGAATAGATTACACCATATTTTTAATCGTTATTTAAATTAATAATTTATGTAGTCATTTTTAATAGAACCTATGCTGTGACAGGATTAGAATATTCGTTCTGTTCCCCG
>DWCB01000016.1:0-11597 GCA_018236965.1 Apodemia duryi
TTTAGCTTAAAACTAAGTATTAATATAGTTATTAATAATTATCTATTGGGTTTAATTTAAATACAATATTCTTGAATCTAATTCCGTAAGTATACTGTGTTTAATTCGCAGTGGTAACTTATTGTAACTATTATTAATTCAGGAAGAGTACTTTAGCTTAAAAGTAACTAATAATATAGATATTAATAATTATCTATTGGGTCTAATTCAAACACAATATTCTTGAATCTAATTCTGTAAGTATACTGTGTTTAATTCGCAGTGTAACTAGTATTACTTCAGAAAAAGTACTTTAGCTTAAAAGTTACAATTTTAGGCACTTTTTCTTTAAGTCTATATTCAGGCACACATTGATTACAATATTATATCACTCTCACTCCCTTCTGCTTTGCGTATAACTTTCTTTCTTCTCTAAATTTTTCATTAATTACTTTCTCCTTTTAAGAATGTAACTAACACTTAAATGGTTTGTAAAGAAAAACCTAATTTATTCTTCTGATTAATATCGCCACATTTTTTTCTCACCACAACTTTCAATTCTCAAGCAAGTCGCTGATTGTTAGACCAAGCAATGTTATTTATTGACAGCGTATCTGTAACAAAAAATGGCTCTATGTACCTAATAATCCATCTCTCAAATTCCATCGTCATTAAATAAATATACGTTATAAACAAAACCAATGAATAACGCCATACTCGTATTTCTCTTGGTAGTGGCAATCAGTAAAACTACTCGTGATTTGCCAATGGCATTGAGTCCATGTCATTTATCACCAACTAAGCCTAAATCCGGTCTCGTCCAAATTATTCAGCCAATTCGTCAGAATATAGAAAAACTCATTGAGCATGAATTCTCGAACCCAGGATTCGAATCAGAAACTCACCTATATATAATATACCGACTACTACCGACTACCACTAGATCAAGTAGCGTATATAATTGTAATGATGAATCTGGAGCCATGATTAAATAGCGTAGGTATGGGAAAGAAACCTGTAGGGAATCCCGGTGAAAGTTATAGACGTGTGGATTTAAAGATAAGCGCGTTTGAAAAATCTTTAGATTTATAATACAAGTAGGTATAAATTTAACTATCTACGAATACGCTCTAGGCACTATTAATCCAAAATTACAATGCAATATTAGTGAGTAAGCATGGTAATTATTTTAGAAGTGTAAAATTTCATTACCATGGTAACGCAATAAAATTACAAAACTTGTAATTTTGGAGAAGCAGAGCTGTGCGGACTTAAAGGAAACAAAACAGTTTACTCTATCGCCTCCATTTGGCTTTCAAATTTGATGTTACACACAAATACAAAATAGTCATTGGAATGAGATCGAAACGATAAGATTACAACCTACCACTCATTAATCAAACACAAAAACGATAGGTCATTATCATTTCGTTTTTATTTGAACCAATGGTTATTTATCATTTTTTAGTTGTGACGTCAAAAGAAAGCCAATGAAGTCTAGAAAGAAGATAGATCTAACCTTTTTAATCGCCTCTATTCGATCATCTTGATTCATATTACTAGGCGTACATAAATTCCTTATATAAGATTCTGGCACGTATCGGATTATACCATCCGGCAAAAGTGTCATGACAAAATGTGCATCAATTCGTCAACACGAAAACGAAGGTGACTTTATTAATACGAAAATATTATTGCAGATAAGGCAATATATAATTCTAAACACTAATAGGGTACAGGCAACAAAGTCATCATAATATCAATTTGCTGTAGGACAAAGCACCACATACGTCAGCGACGTTGAATAGTCCTGGGTACGCCTTGGTCTATCGAAAACATTACATTTAATTAAACAGAATTATTGCAAACGATTTATTTATATAACTTAAATTTATATAATAAATTAAATAAATATGGTGACCAGGTTGTTACCTTTATACATTATTTATCAACGTGTATAATATTTGCAGTATTGAGACGTTCGTAGCACAGATTAATTCATAGCGTATTCGTAGCGTATAAAAGGCTCGTAGACTGATTTATGCATTCGTAGGCCATTTAAAACGTCCGCAGCATAATTATCGAAGCTCCAATAGCGTATTTATGATAGCAATGTAGCACAACTGAATATTTAATGGTTTGTTGTAATTAGAACAAATAGCCCAAGGTCGCGTGGACCAACGAACCCGGCTTTAGACTTATCATCAAAATTTGTCCTATTTAAACTAGCGCCTATAGGTTATTCTAAGGGCAATCTTCAGAAACATTAAATAAATAATCGGGGTGAAATATCTCCAATATTTCTTGCTAAAACTCGTGAAGAGAAGCAAGCAGTTGTCAATTGTTGAAATTAATATTATTATTTATTGTCAAAATAAAAGTATTATTAAATTAATAATATAAGTGGTCAAGATAAAGATTGCTAGATTACAAATTACTGTAATCAAGGAATTACATCGTCGAGTTAACTCTCAAGAACACTACCGCTGCTTTTCGTAGTAAAGTTAATATTATTCTTTATTGTGAAAATAAAAGTTTTATTAAATTAATGCTATAAGTGGTTAAGATAAAAATTGCTAGATTACATAATTACTGTAATCAAGAAATTACACCGTCGAGTTAACTCTCAAGAACAACTACTGCTGCTTTTCGTAGCAAACGACACTTCAAACACAGTATACTGGAGACTAACAGTAGTCAATCTACATACATGTGATATTCGGACAACGCACACATAGACACGTCCTCTCACGGACGCGATATCTCGGAATGGTTCGGGACAATTTGTTCCGCACCAGTCCGAGATATCGCGTCCGTGAGAGGTGTGTCTATGTGTGCTATGCTCGAATACTACTTGTATGTAACATTGACTTCTGTATTAGTCTCCGAGTATTCTGTGCTTCAAACCCCCACTTAAACTGAAGAAAAATACATTGAATATCAAGATTGATGAATTTAAATGTACAAAGGTACATTCCAGTCCTCTATATTTATTTTTATATTTTTTTACAATGCTTCTAAAGTCACATTAAATTTAAAATATCTAATAGTTATTACATACTACTACTAATTAGTTTTATGCATCATTATATAGTCTTCAGCCGCATTGTAAAAATGTACGCAAAATAACAGCGCTTTTTACAATGTTACAACTAAACATGCACGTGAATATCTAATGCGTATTTTATAAAAAAGTTGCTTTGTAAACTTATATGTTGATGAAATGTTTTTGATGTTACCAAGGTGACCGCGCAATGGAGGTGGGGTGTGAAGTAAAAGACGCGGCACACAACATTCAGCAGTAGAGAGGCAAGGGCTAGTTGCAGGCACTATGAATGATAGGCCGTTACGTAGGAAGCTGGGAATAAGCCACGACGATGAGCTATCTCTCCCTGAAATAATAACAGAATTAATCATTAATAATGTATTTTAATGATAATTTAATTAATCATAATGTAGTGGTCAACACTTTCAGACACTCCTAGCTTTTATATTTAAATCCCAATTCCGCAACGATTCGCATTTCGCTGGGAATTTGTACAACGCTTTACCTATTCCAACTGCAATTACGTCAACGCTTATTAGTTATTACTGTCGTGTTTCGCTTTATAGGTTATTCGGTAAAATTATGGATTATTTCAATACACGGATATAAACGCACCAATATTATTTGCGGAGCCTATAGGCGATGGCAATCACTTTCCATCAGAATATGAAATAATTATTAAAACATAAAGTAAAGTTGACGAGAAAATAAGAAAAGAAGTCCGTGTTGGGCTAGGCCATTTTTCGTTTTTTTTCCTGTCGCAAAAGCATCAGTTATTGCCATTGTTGTGTTCCAGTTAAAGGATAAAGTATTTTTTTTATATCTTAACAAACAAGCAGATGGGTTTTCTGATGGTCGACCGAAGAGTCAACCATCGCCTATAAACACAAAAGATGTCAATGATACGTTGCTAACTGTGTGGCGAGATGATAATATCACATGCATAAGTTTACCGGCTACTTTTACCTCCAAACCGAAACACGACAGTGACAAATTTTGAGTACTGCAACAAGTATTGCTAGGACGGTAGTACCGTACTTGGGCGAGACATTGCGGTATTTTACCACCGATTAGTCACGATGATGACAGTGACATATTTGCCTATACATTGTTAACGTTAGACTATCAGGAAAGCTCGGCTTGCAACCCTTATTGCTTTATTATTATCATTATAACCAGTAGTTAGGAGACTACTAGCACAGTTGCACCAAAGCTTAATCAAATTTTATGGTCATGATTATTCTGTATTCATTTCTTACAACGCGATTGATAAGAAGTTAGTTGTTTCGTACGAAATTACCATAAGGAAACCAGATCATTATCAAACCAGTCTCGGAGAAAAAGGCGTTCTTAAAAGGCGAACGATTGGCTATCTGAGTCACTAGCTACTAGTTGGTAAAGTTCTGTATTATCTCGTCCGAGTCTAGTACGGCCTTGCCTATTCGTGCTGCAATAGCTCAGTGCTTGTCACTGTCAGTCGTGTTCCGGTTTAGAAGGTAAGGTGCCGATAGGCTTATGCATGTGGCATTGCCATCCTGCAATACGGCTAGCAACGCAACATTAACGCATCTTTGGTGTCAATAGGTGATCATTTATCTTTCCATCAGGAGAGCTATCTGCTTGTTTATTATGATATACAAAATCATCAAATGGTTACAGTCTGATATTCCTTGTTGGTGTTTCAGACTGATATCACTGGAATTTGTTTCGCAAAACTTTCGAAATGATTTGTTGATAGAAAGTTTGTTAGACTCGATAAAAGGAAGCCACTCACGAAATTTGAAGTTTGTGTTTAACAACATTATTGATAATTAGTGTGATGTCCCCAACTAATAGACATCTTGGTCGAACAAAAGTAATCACGATTAAATGATTCGAAATGAATATTGTTAATCAAACTACACCGGAATAAATTATAATTAATCGGCCTATTGTGTTCTTTGTGTTTGGTAAAAGTTTACAAAAGCTCTTGTTACCGGATATAATTTAATCAACATTTTGTAACATTGCGTGGCTAAAGATTGATTATATTTCAGATTCAGAGATTTGAGCAACAAGGGAATGATGGTACTATAAATAAAAACTCACAAATATTTTATCTGTGATTTTTCCGTTTTTGAAAATCAAAATCAAAAACTTTTTATTCAAATTAACCTTTATAGGCGATTTCAAGGAGGCAACTCAGTTAAGCGCAGGCTTGTATCGCGGTAAAACACATGAATGTCAACTGTCACCAGTCAGATACCATAATTATTGTGATATTTTGACGCTGGAGATGCATTTGCGTCTTTGGTCTTGAAGAAGTATGCTTCGCTAACAGTATTGCTAACAGTTGAAATGAAATGAAAGAGATGAAATGAGTTAAAATGATATGAAATGAGACGAAATAAGACGAAATGAAATTAAATGAAAATATTTATTCGCAAGAATATGGGTGTTACAACTTGTTAAAAATTAATTAAGTTACCAACATATTCTACCATTATATGATGTGCAAATATTTAAAAATGATTACTATATAATATTACATAGAAAACACTGAATCTTTTTTTTTAGAATTACTACCGGATCGGAACGCGACCACACACTGAGAAGATTCGGCGGAAGAAACTCGGTATTTTATGTACTTATTACTAATGTACAAGAATAATTTCATATCATAAAAGTATTTTTATAGTTACAAGTTTCATTTTTACAAAGTTATTTAACTATTTACAAAATTTTATTACATTGAAGTTTTTTAAAGGCGAATTCAACAAACTTATATTTCTATTTATTAACATTTAAATTTATCGGCTAAAAATTCTTTAATAATCTGTTTTGTCTAACAGTAAAGCAAACAACTTTTTGCGAAATTTATTTATAGGCATTTAAATTTGTGATTACATACACATATAGGCCATTATAATGATTATATTGGAATTGAAACTTCAGGCATATTCAATGTAAACTGTTATATAATTGACAAGTGCAGGCAGAATATCGAACGTAATGTTGTTCAGCTTGCTATCGCTTAGCCGCGCAATATCCAAAGTTACCGCTATAAATCGACTGACCATTCTGAATCAATGTCACAACGTCATTTGAGTTTCATTGTAAAATGTCAATTGGACAGTCTACAGTGAACTCAATATACCATCAATATACCTCTGACTTCGCTGACCAAGATAAAAACCAAGATGTATTTAAAAAAAACTTATAAAGTTCTTCTCTTGGCTTTTAAAACGCCATGGGAATTGACAACTACTATTGGAATTTGAACTTTTTTTAAAGATGCATAGTAATTTTATAATAACATACATAATATTATGTTTTATGAAATTAATAAATTGTGCACAGAAGTGATTAATTCCGCAGGACTATAATGTCCATACTTGAAACTTCGTGACTGAATTTCTTTTGACAAATCTAACAAATTTTCTCTCTACGACTTTTTGTGAAATGCTGCGAAACAGAAATCCCGTGATATTGTCGTATATAATCTATTGGTTTAAGACAACGCAACTAAGCATTTATTGGACACTTTAACCATTTGATAACATTAATAGTTATCTTACAATTCAGCGAATATTAGCTATGTATGTATTGATTCCTGTCCCAAACAAAAATTATTATATTTGCCATTATTTTGTTTGCTATACATTTATTTGTTTGCTATATATTTATTGGGAAAAATAATTTTTCAAATCACATGTATACATCACGGAGAAAATACTTATTAACTCGGCATAATATTATCATGCTCATTTGAAAAAACCGCACCGCTTTCGAAAATGTCGTACATATTATAAAGATTGCCAAAATCTCCAAAAGGCTTGAAACTTCGTGAGGTGCTTACTCACAGTTTCAAGTGTGTGTTTATTATTTAATAAATAGTGTGATTTGCCGCGGTATAATTAATTATTGTGTATGTTCTATCTAAGTTGACGTTTCATTATTAGTGCCTCCACTCCAGGCAAGCCGGTTCGATGTAGGACTTCCATATTTGGAACAAATCCTGCCACCTGATGTAGAGTATCTAGCTGTTTAATGTCTGCTTTGTAGCAGAATGTAAGATAGGTAGTGCGATTTCTTTGTGTACTAAGATTTTAGTTTGCAGTTTGCTATCATGTGAATTCCAAACATGTGCTCTCATTTGTCAAAGACCATTGCTGCACCCGCTATTCGAGCTGGTATTTCTAATGTCAAAGTGTTATCACTTCTTAGCCGAATCCCAAGTCATTTAAAGTTTTGAACTTCATCTAACGCACTGCCACCCAATTTAATATTTTAATGATCGCCACTGCACCACCTGAGGTGCTGTTTTAAAATATAAGTCTTGCTAGTGGTTATTTTATTTATTATATATAATATACTTATGAGATTAAATCTACGCCATGAAAGGTATAAGAAGTCTACACAGGCCTAAAGAGACTTAAGAGAGCCTGCCATTAGGCAAACATCGTTGGCATATAAAATGTCCATCACTGAGAGACTGGTAATTTCATGTTTATCTCTAAAACGAAAAAGGTCAAAAATCCTCTTGTCTTTTCTACATTTCGATATTTTAGTCATTGATCAAATGAGTTAATCCCAAGCTAATTACACTCCTAGCTAACTTAAAATTGATATTATTCCCTTTTTAGCATCTTATGACATTATATTATAAATTTTAATAAAACATACTGCACAACATCTGTTGGTATAATGCATAAAATTTACTGAGTAAACCTGACCTCGATACGGCGTTATTCAATGCGCTTCTCGGATAAAGGCCATTATAGAAATGCAATTTTTAATATTTGCATGCAAGGGCTAGCTGACCTCCTGGGAGTTAACGACTAAAGCAATCTTGTTGGAGCACTGTTTGTAATGTAATGTAATTTGTTACAGGGTTAACAGATTGTTTAACGCTTTTCTCCGTAGATTATGTCAATTAAATTTTTTATAAAGGACTTTTTTGTGTACAAAATAATTAGTTGTATTTTTCATCTTTTCCACTATTAATCAAAAAAATTATTCAAGATAGACTATTAATATTCATAATAGGAATACATTTAAGTAATAAAAAATTGCTCGAAAATATATTTCAAGCATCGTTAATTGAACGAGCAAGCAAAGCGAATAGGTCTTCTAGAATAATCCGGTGCATAATTTATACCTACACATTGTATGTAGAATAGACATAGAATATAATAATAATATCTGTAGACAAATTACATAAATTTATCTAATCTCAAATTAAGCAAATTATTTGTTAGTGATATGGGTTTTAGTCAATGACTACGTATCAATGGGGCTGTAATGCTGCATCCGCACTTGCGTCTATCGTCACAAAACTTCGTAAAATGACACGATACATGCAGATGTGACCGGCTATTATCGGCTATTGTCCCAAAAATTCGTAATACGTGTGCCTTATCACAGAACACGGTATAAGCTTACCGTATTCTGTGGCTCTATTGCACGGTTGGCGGTACGTCAAAGGGTTTTAGCGCGCTAACATATCGCGCTTGGTTACTAGTTAGACTAGCGTTGTTCATTTCAGCCGTTGTTTTGATCAGTTTAGACGTATGCGGGTGGTTGTGTAAATTGGTTTGGAACGTTGAAATGATAAGCTCAGTACATCATAAGAGATCAAAAAAAGTGAATAAAAAACATTTTAGTCATTAATTGTTTGCACACATGTAAAAGTGAAGATAGTCGTCGTCCATAGATACAAGTATAAAAATGATTTCAACCATCTTGCATCATTGCACCTAGTTTGTGCAAAATATGGTTGCTGCTAATATGAGCACAACTTCTATAGCGATAACTTTTTACGCGACGCAACTTTTTACGATTTTTACGGACGTTAGACGCTAGTGCGGCCCCAACATAATGAGCTCAGTTATTTGTATTACTGTGTGTGGATACTTATTAAATCTATTTGAGTATTTATATATGTATTTCTTTGTATTTAATTAGTATCGTTGTCAAACATCCATATTCTAAGCAAGTAATTAGCTTACCTTAGGATTAGGTTAGTGTAATTCGTGTAATTTGTCAAGTGATTTTTATTTTTTTATTTATTCTATTCTCTATTCGCAAAGCGACCAAATTATTTGCTTATGATATGGGTGTCAGAAGGAAATCAAACATAGAAACATACAGTCTACGTAACTACTCAGATATCCGAAACCCAAAAATATAAGTGCAAATATCGATACTCACCAAGCAAATGTTTGTGCAAAGGAATCGAAATAGAGTTTCGTTATTTTTAAGCAGTTAGATTTTTTGTTTATAGATTTATTTATTTATTTGATTTTATAACATAACAATCAAGCACATGCTCTCCTGGTGGAAAGAAAAACCATCGCCTTTAGTCACCAAAGATGTAAATGGTGCGTTGCTATCCGTGTATCGGGATGGTAATGTCACATGCATAAGTTTTACCTTACCCTCTAAACCGGAACACGACAAAGACAAGCTCTGACGCTATTGCGGCAGGAATAGATAAAACGATGGAACTAGAACCGGGCGAGACATTGTAGAATTTTACCACCTAGTGATCACGATGGTAGTGACTTGCTCGCCAATCGTTCACCTTTTACGAACTACCTGTACCAATTGCTTGGTTATTTCTATATTATTATTTTGGCTTGGTTTATTCTTCAAATGTGGCCCGTTATGATACAGGGATAATTATTTTATAACACTTTCTTTGCTTTGAAACATTTTCTAATTATTTTCTTTTTGAGTAGAATTACCTAACCTTAATATTTAAAGTACTTTCTCAGGCACTTTATTTTCAGAATATTATGTAGTGCACCAAACTTGAGTAGTTTACAAGTAGTAAGATATCGTATCAAAGCACCAATGTGACGTCATAAATGCTAAGTCTAGAAATAATATGAACGTGTTGTTGTTAATAATTATAAAGATTGACCAAGAGACAGTTGTCATTCCAGTGCCATTATCGGCTAATTTATAAAATTCTACGACTCTCAATAAGGAGACTTAGCTTATGAAATTTCAAGAACTAAATGAGAGATAATTTAATACAATGATGGACCTAGATCGACCTTATATGATTTTTAAGAATTTCAAAGGAATTATTATGATATGTCAATACCATCACTGCAGGTAAAAATACTGAAATTTAGGGATCATTGCACAGTATGTTTTAAGAGAGACACTGTTCAATAATTTATTGAGAACCTCGAAAATTGATTAAAATTTTGACAATTCGTTTAATGGTTACCACTGAATTATGACGAGACTTTTTTAAAAAGTAATCTTATTTATCATTTATATCATAGTACATGATCGTAACTACATATTATGTTAATGTTTTAAACGGTGACCTGTTGCGATGTAAAATAACGTATTAACCTTAACCATTAGGTAAACATAGCTAGTTACAATGTGGCACTAGCCAACTTTATGAAAAAGTCTTCAAAATTATATTTTTTTATATATCATAAAACTGCAAACAAGCAGATGACTCAAAGTGTCCAATCGTCGCTATTTTCACCAAAGATATAAATATTTTCACCAAAGATATAAAAAACACTTGTTGTGCTTCTGCTTACCTCTTCGGGGATATGGGCGTGAAGATATTTTATTTAAATATTGCGTTGTTATCCGTGTGGCGAGATTGTAATGGCACGTGCAGGGGTTGACCGGCTACCTTACTCTCCAAACTGGAAGACGATAGTGACATACACCGACAGCAGGAATGCGGCAGGAATAGGCAATGGGGAGTAACCAAAACGTGGACGAGACGTTACCGAAATCTATCACGTAATGGTTACGATGGTAGTGACAAGTATAGCTAAATGTTCTCATTTTACGAACTATCTGACTGAATGGCAGATTGACTATTCTGTGAAGGGAGCCCAAGCCATCAACACGTGTAAATTGTAAAGTGTTAGGGCCTCTTCCTCCATGAAGATGAAGGAAAAGGATCCCCGTCACAAAAGTGAACACCAGATTCCCTGAGACTCTAGAAACTGGATGACACAAAGTGGAAGTTAAATAAAATACTTCACAAACGTATACACTTAAAGAACAGGAGGACCAGGACCAGTCTCTCTCAGTAACAGGAGAGAGGATATACTCGCCATGTGGTTCCATTTTAATTTTGTAAAGATCTAATCCTGTATCAGAGATATAAGAAAAGTAAAATCGGTTGCTGTATTTTTACTGCGTTAAAATTATTTATTTGATCGTTGATTAAAATTTTACAAGTTGTTTAATTGTTACAACTGAATTTTGACAAAAAAATTTCAAAAAGTAATCTCACTTTCATTTATATTATAGTACAGGATTTTATTTTTAAATCAAAATATATTTATTCAGATAAATTGTGTATTACACTGAATTGTAAAATCACTAAAAACTATCTTATGATCTAATAACGCATCTACCTGAACTAGGTTAACCTGTGTTTCAGGAGATAGGGGCTAGTGAAATACAATAATTTTAATAATCACTAATAAAAAAATCAAGTACGCATAGTTTACAGTGTTATGTTACTTATGTTATTAAATTAAACTCTTAAACTATATTTACTTAAGTAAAAAAATTAACTTAATATAACTAGGAAAAC
>DWCB01000017.1:0-11550 GCA_018236965.1 Apodemia duryi
CTCACATGTATAATCTAAATAGAGATAAGTTGGTCAAATTCGGACTCAAAAACTGAAAGAAGTCTGAGATCTTCTAACCTATACTAGTTAAAACCATCGAGTATGGGTTAATTCGGTTTTTTTGGTGCTGTGTTGGTTTTTTTATTATCTAGGTAATGAATTAACTGGAAGGTGGCTACATGAACTATTAAACTAAACGAGATGAACCCATCGATTCTGGACGTATTTGTTCCGTTTTGATAAAATATCTGATGCTAGAAGATTTCCTGGTTCTTACGACAAAGTGGAAGGAGGTCATGGGAACTTTTGATTAAAATTGAGTAACACCACCGATTTGATTCGTTCTTTTAAAGACTTTGAAGCAAGGTGGTTTGTAGTATCTGATTATAGAGCTGGAAGAAGTCCATGAGAACTTCTAAGCTAAACTAGATAAGCCCATCCCATCGTATGTGGGGCAATTCGGTTTTCTAATATATAATAATGATGGAACTCGAATGTGAGGTAATTTGGTTTGTTTTCGCAAACACTTAGGTGACGTAAGTTTTCTGAGATATAATAATGATGGAACTTGAAGATGGGCATCCGAGATTGAGCTGATATATGGCATTTATTGCTAGGAGATTCACAGGGTTTGATTATGGAACTAGGTAATGGCCATGGAACTCCTGAAAAAATAAGCCAATTGAGTTTGGTCTCATTTGTTTCTTTTTTTTACAAATACTCTAAATCAGAATGATTTCCAGGGTTACATGGTGGAGATGGGTGCTTTGCAATAAAACAACTCAAACTCATTTAGTAAGGAACCGTTGAGTAACCAACCATTTTTATAAAAATCTGAATATTAATCGGCTAAATAAGGTACGGTGGTAGTTTGTTTGTTCTATAGATAGACTAGCTGTTGCCCGCGGCTTCGCTTGCGTTAAATTAGGGGCAGATTTCCAAAAAAAATGACGCACGCTTATATTGTTAGTCACAAATAGTCCGCATAATTTTTTTTAATTTTCTTACCTTAAAAATTGCGGAATGCTTTAAACAAACCTCCACCCCTTATTTTCGGGAAGTTGGGGGTAGAAAGAGACAAAAAGTCTATGTCACTTTCCGTCCCTTCAAATATCTCCACTAAAAATCACGTCAATTAGTCGCTCCGTTTCCATGAAAGACAAACAAACAAACACACACCTACCCTTTTCCATATATAATATTAAGTATGGATTTTTATGTGGCTAAATGCGAAGGTTAACCTTAATTAAATATTAAGAAAATCTATTTAATAATACGTGAATCTTTCTATCCCTTTTTAAGATAATAACGCATAGTTCAGTGAAAGATGAAATTTGGCACAGCTCAAGTTTACATTGTAGAGGCCTGTAGAAGTTTGATATTTTTGAATAATATGCATTAGAAATATATTAAACTAGCCGCAGCGTGCAGCCCGCTGCATTATAAAAGTTTTTGGTTAATCCCGCGGGATTATTAATTTTCAGTGATAAAAAGTAGCTTATGCGCTATTTCAGATTATCATCTACCTGTGTGCCGAATTTCATTTAAATCCGTACAGTAGTTTTTGCGTGATTAAGTACCAAACATCCAAACTTTCGCATTTATAATCTTCTATCACTACATAGTATAAAACAAAGTCGCTTTCTCTGTCTGTCCCTATGTCCCTATGTCGCTATGTATGCTTAAATCTTTAAAACTACGCAGCGGATTTCGATGCGGTTTTTTTTAATAGATAGATTGATTTTTGAGGAAGGTTTAAGTATATAAACCTTTCCGATATTCCCACGGGAACAAAAACTACGCGGGTGAAACCGCGGGCAGGTCGCTAGTATTATATAAAAGATACGCTCAAATGCCACAGATCAACTCAATTTATTTAAATAAACTATTATAGGCACTTTGACGAGAGATATGTTAAGAGCGTAAGAAAACGCCTTTTTAAAAAGAAGCAAAATATTTAGTCGACGGGCTTTAGTGGTAGTCGGTTACTGAATTTTATTCGGACTGAATTTTACAGGAGAACACCTTATCTCTAATGAATACAATAAAAGTAGGTAATTAAAATAAGTGATTCTTCATATTTGGGCGTGGGACCTCACGTTATGCTAACATAACTCGAGCCATTTTTTTATATCTACTACCCATTGATATAAAAAACCTAAGATACACAATCAGTGTCTCAAAAACGTCCTCCAAAAATGATTGCACAATTTAAAATTGTGCGCTTATTTCAAATAGAATCGCGTCGGTCGCGCTACTGTCAATTTTATTTCTTTTTGTACATAGCTTTGTAAAAACAACTATTAATCTTGTGTCTAAGGTTGGATATGCAATGACATATGTGTTTGCCATATCTATAATTGGAACGAAGTTCCAACGAATATTACGCGTATGGCGGAGGGACAAAATATATCTGACCGTGTCTTTTATCGTCCGAGTTTTTTTAAATATCTGGACATGGACGTTTATCAACTTCATTAAAGTTGTACATCAGTTTAATGCGGTGCAGTTATATATTAGACAGGAAAATGACATAGAGCAAAATGGAAAACGATTTGTTTTAGGGACTAGCTATATACAAAGCGCCCGATTCAGGCGCTTGCATGCAGATTAGGTGTTCGCCCGATAAGGATTCGAAGCGAGTGTTACATCCATATTTTGTTGTGTTGTGTTATTTTTTTGTCGTCAATATGATTAGTGAGACTATGATCCTTATAAAATTTACAAAAAATTCTGCCAAGAACGTTGCAAGTGTAGATGGACCGCGGCTATTTTGTTGTACGCTCGCTTTTCTTGTACAGCACCCGATAAATTGATCACAATACGTCAGTTTCGGTCTAATTCGGTGCCTACATCTATCCATATTTGCATTGTATATCTGTTAGGTACCATTCATCTGCCATTCTTTTAACGTGTTCGAACCAACGGAGCATGCCCTTTTTCATTTTTACACGGATACTCTTTCTCTCACTTCGGTATTACGAACAAGATCCGCGACTGTTACACCACAGATTTTTCGTAATGCTCTCATTTCGCCGCGTTAATTCTACATTCATGCTCTTTGTGACATACCCAGCTGAGTGCGGTTCCATACAAAAGCGTTGGGGCAAGCACAGAATTACGCAGGGCAAGACAAGAACCCCGACTAAAGACAGTGCATAAAAGTAGTTTCCCTGACATTCCATACACTCCTGCTCTTCTTTCTATATCAACGGTGTTTCTATATCAATCGTTCATCCCTGATAAAAGCACATCCAAGGTATACAAATTCGGCCAATTTTTCTAGCACTACTTCATTTATCACTACTTTTACATCCGTTTAGGTTATTTCCCTTTGAAATCGAGAAACTTAGTTCAATCTCAGAAGTAAGCTTGTTCAAAAGAATTGAGATTTGAGGTTTTCCGAGTTGCAGTCTTGAATTTGATCCTCTGGTACAGCTTCCTTTAGAGTTGCTTCAGAGACACTTACCTATTTTGCATTGAGATAATACTCATTATTTTCTAACTTTCATAGTTAAGGGGCTACTATATCTTTCAGACTGGAATATAACGTCATAAATACATACAAATCGTCCGTGCTTTAATAATTATTAATTGTAGGTAATGACAGATTAACAAATTTTTTATCTGATAAGTAGATGGTATATATTGATTAATAGGATATAGTGCAATATGCGCAGTTTTAATTTATTTATATGTTAACGATGCAGCTTTTTCTGAGCACAACTACAAATTTAATTCTATAACTAGACATAACCTACTAGGCTACAGGAATAAGGCAGTGTTACGTGCGTTTACCGACCAACCTTCCTTAAACCGGTACACGATATTGACGCTATTGCTGTAGGAATAAGTAAAGCGATGGTACCAATTCCGGGCAAGATGATATGGAAGTAGTACCGATGATAATGACACGTTAAGCCAATCTTTCACATTTTCCTGATAAAAAGTGATAAATTCCTCTAAACGCTAATGATGAAATGCTATATGTTCATACGTGAATGTACAATAATGACAAGAACCAACGCTGTCGTTGCAATAACACGGTGGTACCATACCCCAGCGATACTTAGCAGTAACACGTTTAGCTAATTGCCTTTAAGCACCAACTGTAAGAAAGGCAGATGGTATTTTCCTAAAAGAGGGACCAGACCACGGATTAAACCGGATACACCTTTTAAGGCAACTTCTTAAGTTGTCAGCGTCGCTTGCATGTACACAGAGAAATACAAAGTTATAATACTAACCGATGAAATAAAATCACTCTAAAAGTATACCTTAAGCTTTAACTTTTTATTCGATACAATTCAATAGCACAATATGTCATATTTCTATTTTTTTTACGATAAATCTTCGAGCGTTAGACATTTACATACATTTGCTCATAATATGAGCGGCTACGCATATTTTGCGCCCAACAGCGTGTCTATTAGTATTTGTGTGGTCTGAGAACCAGACCAATACGAATATTTTTTCTAATGGTAATATGAAAAACTCGCAATGAAGTGATGAGACTATTACAAATACAACCCGAACTACTCGTTGCAAAACATTACCACCTGGAAGTCACTATAGTAGTGGCGACGTGCTTGTCTTTTAAGAACTGCGTGATAGGAAATAATAGGTCTATTCTTTCCAAGAAGCCTTAAACACGAGGAAAATATTAATTATTATTTGAAGTTGCAAACGAACCTCAATAGTATTCTTTAGTAAAACCTTCGTGACACATTTTCGCAATCGTGATGTTTTAATACTTCCATTACTTTTATATCAAAGGATACACACAAGCTGATGGCTCTTCTGATAAAAAACTATCGCCTATTGTCACCAAGGGTGTCATTGCTTTGCTATGCGACTACCTTACCCTTCAAACCGAAACACGATGACGGCAAGCATCGAAGCTATTGCGGCAGGAACAGGTAAGGCGGTAATGCCGAACCGGGCAATACGGTGCAGGATTCTACCACCTAGTTAATAGATGTTAGTGACAAGTAGTAGCCTTCTCTCAACTTTTACGAGATTCCTAGCATTAGAGCAGTTTATCTATTCTGCAAAAGAAGGTCCGGATTACCACAGGAAAGATACTTTTTTTCTTTATATATCATTATATAGCAAAGAAACAGATGGATCTCCTGATGGAAAGAGCCATCCAGAGAAAACCATCGCCTATAAACATGATGTTAACCAAAGATGTTGTTGCTATTCGTAGAAAGATGTGCGTTGCTATTCGTATGACGGGATGATAATGCTACATACATAAGTCTACCGGCTACCTTCCGAACCGAAACACGACAATGACAAGCATTGACGCTATTGCGTCAGTAATAGGTAAGGCGGTGGTACCAAGTACCCGGGCGAGACACAAAACTGATTTAAGAGTCACTCTATCACCTAGAAATCTAATAGATCTACATAGATCTATTAGACTACTAGGAGAATATGCAAGAGTCCAGGGTACGAAAAAGGATAACTAATAAACTCAAATTTTTGTTGAACAATTTTATAACACTTCAGTTTTAAAAATAAACAACATATTTAGAGTTATATAAAATAAGCAATATGATACACTATATACAATATATTGCTAGTATCATCTCGTTATCGGCGATGGAATAGTTGATGTTCTTAAAAGAGACTCATGTATCTCCCAATTTTGTGATAATTTCTCTAGTGCTTCAATTAAAAGATTTTGTTTTATATTGTTCCCTTTAAGATCGTGTACATTAAAAGCATTTAATAATAACGACACTTGATGTAAATATTGCAGTCTTCTGAACAATGAGACTTTTAAGTCATTGTTGTTAGTTCGACGCCAATATTTCAAATTCCGTTCAATCACAGTCGAAATGTGCTCCTTTATGTCTTTAAGACATGTCTTCTTTTCGTTGTTTTCCTGAAAAACCGAATAAATGTTTTGCATGTAATGATGATTGTGCTAAAATTTTGTCATTTGTGAAATCTTCGTCCAATATGTTGTTGACGCGTTAATGTAATTTTGACACGTTGCCATCTGTCTGGCAAAATCTAATACAAGTTTAAACTTGTATAAAACTTTAAACTAGGCGTTAACGCCTACCTTACCTTTAAACAGGAATACGACAATAACAAGTGTGGCAGGAATAGTAATTAAGACGGTGGTACCAAGCCCGGGCGAAACGTTGAAGAACTCGAATTCACGATGCTACTGACACATTTGACCAATCGTTCGCCTCTCACGAACGATTGATTAAAAGAAACCCGAACCAACTCGGGACATTTTTTATAAGATATCAAACAAGCAGATGTAACTCCTGATGGAGAGACTACCATCGCACACAGACACAAAAGATGTTAATGGTGCATTGGTATCCGTGTGGCCGAGTGATAATGCCACACGCGCAATTCTACCGGCCACCTTATCCTCCAAATTGGAACACGATAGTAACAAGCGTTGACGTTATTGCCGCAGGAGTGGTTAAGCCGGTGGCACCAGGACCCAGGTGAGACGTTACAGATCTCTACCACCTAGAAGTCAAGGCGTTAGTGACACGTATAGCCAATCATTCGCCTAATTACCAGGCATAATGACTGATGGTCTAAGGGAACCCGTACCAACACGAGGAATGTTCTTAATCATTCGATATTTGGAAACAGAATAGAAATAATAATTACACTCATACGACTTATTAAAAATTAACAGAAATATTTTACAAAGAACATCATTCTAATCTAATCAACTATCATGATACCGTTTATAATACGAGTAATCTTGTTGCTACCACAGAAACTGCTCGACTAATGTTTAATATTTTTTTGCAATTTTTTATCAATTAACAGTGTAAAAAGCACAAGGACATTGTGTTTTTTGCAACGATCGGAACAGCAACCAAATTCAATAATAGCCGGAACTTAAAATATTGCTGGGTAAAAGGAAGTGATAAAATATAATAAACTATCATATTTAAATCAGTATTTACAGAATCCTCTATATGTACAGCGACCAATCTACTTTTTTATAACATAAGCAAACATACTGACAGGTATCTTGATGGAAATAGACGTATGGACACCAAAGAAAAAAAAACTATACCAGTGACAAATTTTTCGTCTATTCTACTACAAATAAATTTGTATGCCGTCGAATTGTAAGATAGATTTGTTATCTGTATGTAACAATGCGTCGTTATGTTAATCTATCTTATTGGAAATAAATTTAAAGGTGTTTTTTTGTAAACGCACTTTTCATTTGTTTTAGTTAGTTTATAGGATTACCACTGGTGGCGCTGTGATCGCCCACGCTTGTAACGTTGTAACGTTCTATTGTCTGGAGTTGAAATAAAAAGTGATATAAAATAGAAATCTTACTCAGTTTTATTAAGTAAAACACATAATCTAATAGGTTATGGGCCCAGAAGCGCAAGAAACATTGATTAGTTGTGAAATTGAGTAAAGAGCAAATTATAGTATTCGCGAGTTTTCGGCACGTGTAAAATATAACCTCCAAAATTAATATGGAGATCACCAATTCCATGAAAGTAGAAAAGTTTGATGGCAGGAATTTTAAACAATGGAAATTCCAAGTTAAGTGTGCTTTGCGAGCAAAAGGCTTAGACATATATACGCCAAAACCTTCAGACACATTGGCTCAAGCGGAATGGAATAAGCAAGATGGAATGGCTATGTTCATATTAACATCATCAATGGGTCTTCATCAAATTTCATTGATAGAAACCTGTGAAACAGCTAAAGATGTAATGAGCAAATTGGAAGCAATATATGAACATAAGTCTGAATTCAACAAAATGATAGTGCATGAACAATTCTATCAATATACATATTGTTCAAGTGACTCAATGGCACAGCATGTGTCAAAAGTAGAAGGATTGGCAAAGCAACTCAGAGAATGTGGTGAAAAGTTAAGTGATATGGCAGTAATTACCAAAATATTAAGTACTCTACCACCTGCTTACCGCTCTCTAAGACAAGCATGGCTATCACTGGATCCAGATCATCAGAACATTCAAAACTTAACATCACGTTTAATTGATGAAGAAGCAAGCTTAATGAATGAGAAAAGCAGTGAGTCAGCATTAGTCATATCAAAGAAAAATCCAAGGCCGATCAAACATAGTGCAAAATCAAACACTAACTCCACAGGTGAAACAAATAATAATCCAAGTCACAGATTTGTGTGTTACAACTGTAACAAGAGAGGTCACTTTGCTAGGGAGTGCAGGGCACCCAAGAAATCTGTTTATAAGAAACAAGAGCAACGGAATATGTTAGCATTCAGTGCAGAAAAGTCAGCATTATCTGTAACTGATGATAATGTGTGGATACTGGATAGTGGAGCTTCAATGCACATGACATACAAGCGAGAATATTTTTGTGAATTTAATGAATATCATGCAGATGAGAAAAATAGAACTGTCAAATTAGGAAACAAGCATGATATTGAGGTTTGTGGAGAAGGTTCAATATTGATTGAGAGAAAAGTCAATGGACAGTGGGAGGAGAGCATATTGGAGAATGTTATTTATGTGCCTGAATTAAGAAGAAATTTATTTTCTGAAGGAGCAGCAACCAGAAGAGGTTATATGATTATTAAAAACAATAAGAGGGCTCAAATTGTTAAAAACAATATTGTGGTAATGCAGGCACATCTCAAAGAAAATAATCTTTATGAATTAGAGATTAAAACAGTGCTGCGAGAAAGCTGTAATATAGTTCAAACAGATATTAAATTGTGGCATGATCGTTTGGGACACATCAATGTCAAAGAAATTCAAAACATGAGCAAAATTGGTGCAATTCCAGTAGCGGTGACAGGTAATGACAATTTCTTTTGTGAAGCATGTCAGTTTGGCAAGCAATCAAGACTGCCATTTCATAAGTCAAGAAGGGGACCAACTAAGCCCGGTGATATAGTCTACAGTGATGTTTGTGGACCTATCGAAGAACCATCGGTGTCTGGAAAACGCTATTTTCTCCTGTTTAAAGATGGTGCTACAAGTTTTCGCCATGTTTATTTTCTAAGATACAAGAGTGAAGTACTAGATTATTTTAAGAAATATAATGCTATAGTAAACAATCGGTTTGAACATAATGTACGCATCCTACATACAGACAATGGTCGGGAATATATAAATAATGATTTCAAGGATTTCTTAGAAAGTAAAGGGATCAGTCATGAGTGTACTGCCCCTTATACTCCCCAGCAAAATGGAAGGGCTGAAAGGGAATTACGCACAATAATGGAAAATGCAAGGACTATGCTCTATGCTAAAGATACACCCTTTAAATTATGGGCTGAAGCAGTTAACTGTGCTGTATATTTACTAAACAGGAGCTCATCAAGTCAGACTGGTGATGTTTCACCCTATGAGTTATGGTTTAACCAAAGACCGAGCTTAAAGCATATTAGAATATTTGGTTCAGTGGGGTATGTGCATATCCCTAAAGAAAAACGAAAGAAATTAGATAAGAAAAGTTCAAAAATGATACTTGTGGGATATGAACATGAAAACTATCGTATGTATGACCAAGACAGTAATACTATAGTTGTGTCAAGGGATGTGAAATTTGATGAAAATAGCAGTGTTACAGAACAAAGACAAAATTATGTTGAAATTAAAATAAATAATATGAATATAGAAGAACAACCTTCATTAATTCAAGAAGAAAGATCATCAGAAGAACCGGGTAATCCAGACACTTCATCTGATGAAAGCATGAAAAGTACAGAGGATCAGGATGTTTCATATCGTCCACCAAGGCATGTGGTGCTGGAAGAGCGCAGCAATGTGACCACACGATCTCGAAGAAATAGAAATATAGAATTGAATCTAAGTGAAGTAGATATTCCAAATACCTATGAAGAGGCAGTGACAGGTAACAATAGTCAGAATTGGAAGAAAGCCATTGAAGAGGAGTTGAGATCTCATGAAAGAAATAATACTTGGACTTTAACACAGAGAACAGACAAGAAGCCAATCACATGTAGATGGGTATTTTGTATTAAAAGGAATAAAGAAGGAGGAATAGAACGGTACAAAGCTCGCCTCTGTGCCCGTGGTTTTACCCAAGTAAAAGGTTTGGATTACACGGAAACATTCTCACCGACTACCAGGTATGATTCTATAAGGATATTATTGAGTATTGCAGCGAGCAAAGGTTTGGAAATAGAACAGTTTGATGTCAAGACTGCTTTCCTGTATGGGGAGCTCTTGGAAGAAATCTATATGGAGCCGCCAGAGGGTATTGAAAATGATGCATCTCAAGTATGTAAGTTAAATAAGTCATTATATGGGCTCAAACAAGCTTCTCGCTGTTGGAATAAGAAATTTACCTCATTCCTAACTACCTATGGGTTCAAACCATGTCCTTCTGACAATTGTGTTTTTATAGGATACTTTAATAGTATTAAAGTATTATTAATATTATATGTTGATGATGGATTATTATTAGCCAAAGATAAAGAGATTTTAAACATAATATTGCAAGATTTAAGAGAAAACTTTGAAATTAAAGTATTACAATTTAATTCTTTTGTTGGCATGGAAATAATTAAAACTAAGCATTGTATAACTATAAACCAAAAACATTATATTGAGAACTTGATAAATAATTTTAATATGTATGATGCTAAAGGTTGTAGTACACCAGTAGATGTAAATATGCAACTATGTAAAAATGAAAAAGAAACTGTTGTAAACTTTCCTTATAGAGAAGCAGTGGGAGTTTTATTATTTTTATCAACTGTGTCTAGGCCTGATATAGCTTATGCAGTGAACCTAGTAAGCAGATATGTGAGCAATCCAGGAACTATTCATGTAAATGCTGTTAAGCGCATAATTCGTTACTTAATTTGTACTAGGGATAAGTCAATTATTTATGATTGTAACTCTGAGTTAGTTGGATATTCAGACTCTGACTTTGCAGGCGATTTAGATTCTAGAAAATCCAATACTGGATATATATTTTTAATGAATGGTGGACCAGTCACCTGGGCTAGTCGGAAACAAAACACAACAGCATTGTCAACGACAGAGTCTGAATATATGGCTGCTAGTGATGCAGCAAAGGAAATATTGTGGCTTAAACAGTTCTTATTAGATATAGGTGAACCACAAAACTATGTGACATTATACATTGATAATCAGAGTGCAATTAAATTAATACATAACCCAGTATTTCATAAGAGAAGTAAGCACATTGATGTACGGTACAATTTTATTCGGGAAAAGGTTGATGAGAAAATAATTATTATCAAATATGTAGAAAGTTTATGTCAATTAGCTGATTTCCTTACAAAAGCTTTACCACCATGTAAGTTCAATTTCATAAGAGACAGTGTTATGAAAATGTAAATTAGTTAATCCTACTGTGTTTATTTATATTTTAATTTAGCACCTTATAAATTTAAGTGGGAGTATTGGAAATAAATTTAAAGGTGTTTTTGTAAACGCACTTTTCATTTGTTTTAGTTAGTTTGTAGGATTACCACTGGTGGCGCTGTGATCGCCCACGCTTGTAACGTTGTAACGTTCTATTGTCTGGAGTTGAAATAAA
>DWCB01000018.1:0-11534 GCA_018236965.1 Apodemia duryi
ATTTTTAGAAGATAGAAAAGATGGTTGTCTCGTCAAAACGAAGCTGTTCACAAAAAATCAGCTTGTTAGAAATAAAAAAAGTTTGTTTCTGGGATCCCAGTCTATCTAACTTCCTTACACTTATACAGCACATGGTAATGAGTTTCCTCATGTATAAGCCACGCTTTGCACAGCGGACTGTCCGTTAGCCCTATAGGGTGCATGTGTTTATTCATATGAGAACGTCTCAATATCAGACCACATATTAACTCTACCCTTGGTAGCTTAAATAGCCTTTATTCTAAGAGATCTCTCCGACGTACTCAATTCCCACAAAGCTAGAACTTTTTTAAATATAATTTTACTATCGGGTAATTAAGAAAATGTCGTTCTGGCAGGCGTGTTGCCATTTTTTAAAATGTTAAGAATGTAATTTGTTTTTCGGAACCTGCTGGTATAAGCCTGAAATTTTAATATGTTGTAATTTACATATTTTTAAGTCTAAAAACAAAATGACAATCTGTTTTGATGGTTTCAATTGTCGCCAGAAGAAAGCAAATTTATCATTGGGATTGTAATTCATCCTGTTCCCACAAGGTTGAAATTTTGGATGGGTGGATATATTAATTCTATAGTGTGAAAAGTATATGTAAACAGCCAGCCTAAGCTGGTGGTGGTTAACAAGAGTCTACATATCTTCCCCTGCCACTCCGCTTACCAGTGCGCCCAGGTTACCCTCACTTCACACCCGTACTTCGATCAATTAAGTGCACATCTTCGTGTATTGTTTATGTAAATATTGTTTTGATCCTCGCACGTTTTTGGTTCATTGGATCTTCTTAATACGACTACCTTCGTTTGAATTTATTTATGGATCACGATATGCTGCAATAACATTGTTCCTGTCTGTCTACATCAAATACAATACAAACATTAAAAAGTAATAAATGTTTACTTACCTTATAAGTCAACATTTATTACTTTTTAATGTTTTGACTGAAGTTATTTATTTTATTTCTTGCAGGCAAACAAACAGTTAGATATAAAGTAGAACATAAATGTATATATTATAGTGCACTTGACACAGTATAACTTGATCTGCAGAAATATGAACTTGACATTTTTGAGTGAAGTTTTTAAGAAAATTATTGTGTATGAAACGTAGTTAAAGAAAAAATATGGTTATTTTTATTTGACGACCATTACGTACAAGACAGGACATCACCCGCATTTGATTTTTGGTCCAAATATAAAAGTGATCTTACATACTACCAAGCTTAGTGATGCTGCATCTTTGGTGTCAAAGAAATGCTACGGCGGACAAATTCTGTTAAAATATATTATTTTTCTGGCCGGCTCTTTTTATATTTGAACCAAAATGGATTATGTTTTTTGTGCATTGACTAAAATTTAACTCTGTAAAAGAAAAAAAAAACAATTTCATTAACAATAACGCTACGCGAGTTCGTATTTTCTAACCGTATTTCTTTATTAGAGCGTACAATGAAATAATAAAATCTTCAAATCGATACAATCGATGCACCTAGCTGGAATGCGCGCCCCTCCCGTTTTCCCTTCCACCTCCACGTGTCTATAAGTTTCGTTTTTCCTTTTGAGGTATGGACAACTTTAAAATTTTATTTTAGGTACATGCTACCGTGCCTCTTTTTGAAGACCATTAATATTGGCGATGGCGAACAGTTCCAAGGAAGCAACATTACAAAGTTGGATTGGACTTCATCCTGAATTATATTACGACCCGGCCAGTTTTACTTACTGTTTTGTTTTAACAGTAATTTGAGCTGTGGGTGTAATAAGCTGTGGGTATCTTTAGACGAGACAACTGATTTTTTAGGCAGATACACAGTACATTTTCTTGTAAAACCTTTACATGCGATCACATGAAAACCATTTTTAGTTGCTTGCAAAGTAATAAAAATTGTTAATAGGAACAAAATTACCCAATTTGTAACAGGCTGTCTTGAATATATGTGGCGCGATTCGTATGAATCCAAAGTAGAAGACGTTGCTGTATTATGCACTGATAAGCATATATGCTTAAAGTGGGACGTATTCTGAAAAATATTTGCCCAACACGTCACTTGCTTAGCACATGCACTGAATCTCGTAACAGAAAAAATACGATAAGAATACTCAGATGTAGATGAATTAATTTCAAACGTAAAAAAAATATTTTTAAAGTCAAGTTGCCCCACAGGCCGCTTTCTCCAGAACCCGTTATTACAAGATAGAAGTTATTAGAAGACCAAGTACCCCTGGTTGGAGGCAGTTTCATATTATGCAAAATATTACGACCAAATTAAAACAATTGTAAATCTTTTAAGAAGTTTAGACGCGCTATCTATTAGGTGTGCTAAAATGTTTTTCAAAAGGAAAACTTGAAATAAGAGTTGGACAACATTAAGAAATATTTTAAAGATATACAAATTGGGTTAAAGAAATTATAAAAATCGAATTTAACTCTAACGGAAACCTTTGAAATATTTGATCACGTGAGAACTGTGTTTAGCTGGTGTTCGTCTGAGCCTATAAAAAATAAACACGTAATTGTCATAGACAGAAATTCCGATCTAGATAAAATTAGAGACATATGTGACGCGATAACAGCAGGAAGGGATGAGCGATCATACTATATGTACGCGTCTTTAACCTCAGTCGAGGTTGGAAGGTCGTTTTGAACTTATAAATGGATTCTTAACATAAAACGAAATCGCCTGACAGTTGAAAATATAGAAAAAAATATGATTGTGTATTTAGATGACACATCTGATAGAAAATTTCCGTTCTGATACTAAACTTGACGAATCGACTCAAGATGTTTAAATTGAAATCGGTTTTTATTTTTATGGTATTTGTAACACGAATAAAGTTTTTCAAATTCTTACTAATTTTTAATGCGTCAAGATCTGTATCAAAACCGAACAGTTAGTAGTGTACATTATTAAAACTGATTGTCCTAAATGTTATACTTCAAAGGTTAATTTATTCTTTGATTTGAGTTAAATTTGCATTCCTCAACGTCAGTAAACGAAATATGACATAGATAGACAAACATAAATTTGTAACTAGGTTTTTTCCGCCTGTACATTACATTTCGTGCTTTCCAATTACGTCATATTTAAAAAATAATACAATTATACATATATTTGTTACAACAATATTATTCCTTTAGAGTTAGAGTATTTCCTTTAGAGCCCATTAACATAAAGCGATATCGGCCGGCGATTTTTGTATATTATTATTATGTAGTTATAAATTATAAATGTTATATATAGTCGCAAATTTTAGTTAAATAAAGACGAATAACTTATTCCAAATAACATATTTTTTAATGTATTTAAGTGCTGTCTCGGATTCCGGTACAGATGTCCCAAAAAATATTAGTCCTAAGGAAGTCTCCGTTTCTGGTCTCTGTTCTTCGAAGCTAAGGCACATAGGCACTACCAGTTCATAACACTGGTTATAATCATTGTATATGATAAAACTAAGTTGATAAAATGTGCGTGCCGATAAAACTTAAAAAGAAGTCTCGGCACGATAAAGGGACACGATATAGTGTAATAGCCCTTTATCCCCCTTCGAACAAGGAAGTTCCCGTTTTAAACTAAAGGTTGTGTTTTTAAAGAAATAAGGGCTTTTCCAACCCTTCAACTTGGAAATTAAGTGTAGTGGCGCCATCTGTTGTCGAGTATTTGAATTTCAGAAATTCAGAACAACGGATATTTGGGTAGCATTTAAAACGAGCAATTGTAGCAAGTGTAGTAATGGCGCGAAATTTAAAATTCCAATTTCAACTTACGTTTGTTATATTTCAATTACCACGTAATCAACTCCCAGGCGAAGCCTGGCATCATAGCCAGTTATAATGTATAATTAGGCTTAGTAGCTGCTGATCTAAGAACAGTAGTAGCCACGAGGTAGGCTGGCATCTTCTGTGCTTGTAAAAAGGACCTAATGATTATATGGAACTGGAACTTCTTGCTTCTATATCCCATATAAATTAGATGCTTTAATTGATTTATGTAGCATTGAAGATTTTCTTGAAAGTATAGGTGTAATTCTATACTATAAAAGAGTAATTGTTGTATACTAGCTGTGCCTGCGATTTCATCCGCGTGGAAAAAGTTCTAAAATAAAAAACCCGCATAGTTCCCATTCCTGTGGATTTCCAGGATAAAATCTTTTCTCGGGTCCCAAACTATTTGTGTGCCAAATTTCATCCAAATCGGTTGTAGATTAGTGGCATTTGTGCCAAATTTCATCTAAATCGGTTCAGTGGCTTTGGCGTGAAGAAGAGACGTCATCCGATCGAAGCTCGGTCGCCCAGCCCAGTTGTAATTAATTGAAATATAAGGTTATGTAACTTTAATGATTAATAACATAATAGAATAATTTATTGTAGAAATGTAACATTTTATTTTAAATAGTTGTTATTATTATTGTTATTTTAAATTGCTTAACATGTAATTGGTCTTTCAAAAATAATATGGAATAAATTAATTAATATTACTTTTGTAATTTATGATTCAAATAGTCAATAAATGCCCCTTCAGTCGAGTGACTAGCGAACCTAACTGAAATAAGAAATAAGAACTAGACTGAAGAAGGCGAAAATAATGAATGTAAGAACGCGGATGAGTGATCTGGTGGTAAACTTATTTTATTTTAACGATTTTATTTTAATTTATTAATTCAAGAAAATACTCGTTTTAACAACTCTCACTGTATTATGTATTTATTAAGGTTTTTAAAAGTCAGGCTGTAATGACGTATATATGATTTTATTTTACGTCAATCTATATAGCGCTGCCACAATGACGTGTAATATTATAAAAGTCATTGCACTGCCATTTTTGGTAACGCACAGAGTAGTTTAGCATCCACTGGAAATCGGTGTCGAGATAATAACTAGAGAGGAGTCGAATGTGGTTTGAACCGAATTTGAACTTCGGCTGAACATTAATATTTGGTTGAATTTCAGCTGAACTTCGTGTGGTTCCGGAATTCGACGGAAACCCGCACGTTTTAACTAGATTCATAAGACTCTGCGATAGCATAGTAGTAAAATACGTTAGGGCCGGTCCTGAAAATGAATTACAAAATTTATCCGTCTTAAACGGCATCCTAAATAAAATCACAGGATCTGCCGCCCGAACAATAAATTCAAACGGCATACCTGACAACTGGCTAGGTATAAGAAATGTCTTAATTAATAATTTTACCGATCAGCGAGATGAAACTGCCCTTTTTAACGACCTGGCTCTTCAAGCCCAAGATAACCAGACGCCACAGGAATTTTATGACAAATGTGTGACATTATTTAGTACAATAATGACGTACATCTCACTACATGAATCTTTGGAGACAACTATTATAGCTAAAAGAGATTTATATAAAAAGTTAACCTTACAAGCGTTCGTGCGTGGTCTTAAAGAACCACTAGGGTCACGTATAAGATGCATGAGACCTGAAACTATCGAAAAAGCGTTAGAGTATGTTCAAGAGGAGCTGAACGTACTTTATTTGCAACAGCGTGATCGTAAGGACAACCCCCTTATTAATAAGACTAACGTTAATCCTCAACCAACCCCTCCTATGCATAGTCGATATTACCAACCTCCAAAGCCTTTTACGTTTCCTAATAACTATACATCTCATCCTATGCCCAACATGCGTGCCATTCCGACCGCATATAAATCGCCACATTTTAGTCAACAGCCTATGCGTATGCCTACGCACACGCAGCAGGTGTTTGGTGCGCGCCCGCCTAATTATAACCACAGTAACAACGCGTTTAAAGTAGCCAGTAATAACCAGCCAAAACCTATGAGCGGAGTTAGCCATTTCGTTGCGAAGCCCCTGCCACCACCAGGGTGGGATTGGACAAAGCGAGGCAATCCGCCGCCTACGAATTATTTTAAGAGTAGAGATATAAATCTTAATGAGTGTTATGACAACGACGATAGTTACTATTACCCCGACTATGACTACAATTGCTATAATAATATCCAATACGAACCGACATATGCGTACGATAACGAACATACCCATTACCCCTACTACGTGCCAAACTCCCCTTTATATTATGAATATAATAATGATTATAGCGACTCCCAGGCGTCGACATCATCTCAAAAGAAATATGAAGAGCCTTCTACTAGTAAGGAGGAGGATTTTCAGATAATGTTGAAGTCAGAAAGGCCAAAATAGAATTAAATCTTCAAACTCAACGCCAGTTACCTTACATACATATATCGAATCCACCCCTAAATTTATTAATAGACACCGGCGCTAATCAATCATTTATTAGCCCCGACGCCGTACAAAAATATTTTTCGCATATTAGATTAAACTATGATCCGTTTGAAGTCACAAATGTACATGCTACCACAAGAAATAGCCACTCTATAACTCTACCATGTTTTCAGGAGTTTAACAATAACGAAAATATAAAATTATTTGTATATAAGTTTCATAATCATTTCGATGGCCTCATTGGCTTAGATCTATTAACTAAATGGGAAGCAAAAATAGACTTAAAGAATTGTAGATTATTAACGAATTCTGCTACAAATCCTATACGCATGTACAACTCTCGCAATATTAATTTATACGAAGATATAATTCCTTCGAATAGTTCTAAGTTAGTACGAATTCCAATTAACACCCCGGACGGTGACGTATTCTTACAAGAACAGATTTTATGTAACTGTATTTTACATGAATGTATAACCAACGTGAAAAATAACCGTGGTATAGTGGAAATAGAAAATCCGTCTAATAATGACGTCATCTTTTCCTTAGATTGCTATCCACAGGCGAGCTTGTGTAATATAGAGTGCGCGCGTACTCAACAGCTAACCTCCCGCACGAAGGAAGTTTTATCACGTTTACGAACAGATCATTTAAACGAGGAGGAAAAGGCTAATTTAATTGCACTATGTTCAAAATACTCTGACGTATTTTACCTTGACGACGAACCACTGACTTTTACCAACAAAATAAAGCACTGCATTAATACGACAGACGAAGTCCCTATCTATACAAAAAGTTATCGCTACCCCTTTGTACACCGACAGGAGGTTAGAGATCAAATAGCGAAAATGTTAGAACAGGGAATAATTCGACCATCTGACTCTGCTTGGAGCTCACCTATTTGGGTGGTGCCTAAGAAAACTGACGCCTCTGGCAAACAAAAATGGAGATTAGTAGTAGACTTTCGAAAACTGAACGAAAAGACAATCGACGATAAATACCCTATCCCAAACATCACCGACGTACTCGACAAGCTGGGTAAATGCCAGTATTTTACTACGTTAGATTTAGCTAGTGGGTTCTTTCAGGTAGAAATGGACTCACGAGATATTCCCAAGACAGCATTTAACGTAGAACACGGGCACTTTGAATTTTTACGTATGCCGATGGGCCTGAAGAATTCTCCATCTACTTTTCAACGAGTGATGGATAATGTCTTAAGAGGCTTACAAAACGAAGTCTGCCTGGTCTACTTGGACGATATAGTCGTGTTTAGCACTTCTTTACAAGAGCACATCATCAATCTTGAAAAGGTGTTTAACAGACTAAGGGAATCTAACTTTAAGATCCAACTAGATAAGTCAGAATTTTTAAAACTAGAAACCGCATACCTCGGTCACATTATTAGTCGAGACGGTGTGAAACCAAACCCCGAAAAGATTAAGGCAATTGAGAACTACCCTTTACCAAAAACCCCTAAAGAAATAAAACAATTTTTAGGCCTTCTGGGTTATTATAGAAAATTTATACCGGACTTTGCTAAGCTCACCAAACCACTAACATCTTGCCTAAAGAAAGGCAGAAAAATCATTCTCGATTCTAACTACATAAATTGTTTTGAAAAATGTAAGAACTTACTGACAAATGACCCTATACTGACATATCCCGATTTCACTAAAGACTTTGTTTTAACGACAGACAGTTCAAACTTTGCACTGGGAGCTGTCCTATCTCAAGGGCCTATAGGTTCGGACAAGCCAATATCATACGCGTCACGCACCCTTAACGAAAGCGAGATAAATTATAGTACCATAGAAAAGGAACTACTCGCTATCGTGTGGGCTACTAAATATTTCCGCCCTTATCTATTCGGACGTAAATTTAAAATTGTGACCGACCATAAGCCACTTCAGTGGATGATGAATTTGAAAGAACCCAATTCTAGACTGACAAGGTGGAGACTCAAATTAAGTGAATTTGACTTTACTGTAGTATATAAAAAGGGAAAATCTAACACGAACGCCGACGCCCTTTCTCGAATTGAAATCTCTAACGAGGAAACTAGTTCGATTATTGCTAATCCTACAGAACGACCACCTTCAATAGGAGGTTCTACCACAATTACAGTTCACACTGACCAAGAGAACCCTATTTTGGAGATCCCCATAACCGACGAACCCCTTAACAAATTTCGTCGACAGTTATACTTGACTATCGTAGGCGACATAAAGAAAAGACCGACAGTTTCAAAACCATTTGAAACTCACACCCGGACAGTAGTGCAGTTATCTGAGAGAAATTTAGAAAGTGATTTAATTAATGCTATTAAAGAATATGTTAGCCCTAAAATAAGAACTGGTATATTAATGAATCCACCCCTCGCCATGTATAGGATAATACCTATTTTACAAGAAAAATTTAAAAGCTCTAGTATGAACTTAGTTTGCGTCAAAAAGGAAATCGAAAATGTCAAAGAATATCTAAGACAGCAGGACCTTATTAGGCATTATCACGACGGCAAAACTAACCACCGCGGCATAAATGAATGCTACTTGTCCTTATCTAATAGATACTATTGGCCAAAAATGAAAAATGACATCACAAAATTTATAAACGAGTGCACCATATGTGGGCAGGCAAAGTATGATAGGAACCCCGTACGGCCTCAGTTTAATATTGTACCCCCTGCAAGTAAGCCGTTCGAAATTATCCATTTAGATTTATTCACAGCTCAAAATGAAAAATTTATAACGTTTATAGATGTATTTTCCAAATATGCACAGGCGTACCATTTACGAGATGGCACCGCAATAAGTATCCTTCAAGCCTTACTAACATTTTGTACCCACCATGGTCTACCTTACACCATAGTAACGGACCAAGGTACCGAATTTACTAACCAAATCTTTTCAGAGTTTCTTCGTCTTCATAAGATCACCCATCACAAGACGCTTCCTCACTCGCCGAACGATAATGGTAACATAGAACGTTTGCACTCGACTTTGCTTGAACATTTACGTATTTTAAAATTAAAGCAGCGAGAAGAGCCAGTTGTTAATCTAATGCCATATGCAATAATAGCCTATAATAGTTCCATCCACAGTTTCACCAAATGTCGACCTTATGACTTAGTACTAGGACATATTGACCCACGAAACCCACTTGATGTAGACATGACGACACATTTATTACAACAGTACGCACAAACACATAGGGAACAAATGAAAAAGGTATATGAAATGATTAGCGAATCATCCCTTGCAAGTCGCACAACCTTAATTGAAAACAGAAATAAAAATCGCGAGCCCGAGGTGGAATACCAACCTCAACAACAAGTATTCATTAAAAATCCCACAGCTAGTCGGCAAAAGTTGGCCCCTCGTTTCACTCACGATACTGTTTTAGCAGATCTACCCATACACATATACACATCAAAGAAACGAAACCCTATCGCTAAGTCCAGATTAAAACGAGTCCCTAATAGTTCCAAATTATTTCAGGGCAATGATATTCATGACACTACACTTGACACGAGCGGAAGAGATAAAACTGGATAGCGTGGACGATGGACCTGGGCTGCTACCATTCAAACTGGGACCGACAAACATTATCACACATTACCATACTTTTCTACAGTACACCGATCTGAACATTATAGAAGGACAGCTTGACATGATTCGGAATCAAATGACGGACGTGAAATTACGACTAGACAACTACACCTATGCCGTATATGAATTTCAAATTGATTATCTTAATGATAAATTAGATACAGCAACTTTTCAACTTCAAAGTTTAGAGCCCAACAGAGTAAGAAGAGGTTTGATAGACGGATTAGGTTCAATTATTAAAAGTATTACAGGTAATCTAGATTATTCCGATGCCTTAAAATATGATAATGTTTTAAAAAGTTTCGAAAAGAATCAAAATGATTTGATTTCTGAATATAATCATCATATTAGTCTTAGCAAGGATTGGATGAACAGGCACACGCAAATAATTGATATGCTAGTAGATAATCAGGAATTAATTAATAAAACGCTTATTTCATTATTAGATAAAAATGCGCATGCTGAATATACTATGTTAAAGTATGCCAAATTTTCCCAAATGTTAAGCATTTTAACCAATAACGTTAATGATTTATTAGACGACTTAAAACGTATTGAAGATATATTAGCTTTTACGAGTGCATCGAGCACGCATCATTCTATGTTAAGAATAGATATACTTAGTTCTATGATAAGTAAAATAAAAAAATTATATAATAAGCACGAAATTTTGGATTTAGAACTTAGAGAATATTATAAGTTGATTAGACCTGGCTCGTATTATAGTGAAAATAAGATAGTATTCGTATTCGGTTTCCCTATAATTAGTTCGACTTTATTCACCTTGTACAAATTAGCTATCGTTCCTAACAAAAATAACCAAATCCTTATCCCATCACATCCATTCATAGCAACCAATGAGTATGCTCACGTGTACATAGAGGCTGAATGCCCGAAGTACAAAGATCGGTATCTCTGCGGGGAAAAGTTTAACCAACAGATTAGGACCAAACCTGACTGCATCTACAATCTCATTCAATCACAGACACTTGACGATTCATGCAACGAGACAGCTATCTCTCTATCTCAACAAGCCATGGAAAAATTAGACGACCGACACTACACAATTACGTTCCCGACACCAACGAAAGTTACAATGATATGCAACCAAGACGAACACAGCACTTTCAAAGGCAGCTACTTAATAACGATACCCCAAAACTGCATTGTAAAAACAGACACCTTTACCATAGCTAATATTAATGATCACCTACAAGGATCGCCTATTAAGATAATGAAAATTAACACTAATTTGGAAACACCTACTTCGTCACAGCCTATACTCAAGTTGAATTCATTGAATTTGAACAGACTTCATAACCTTCAAGATAATATAGACATGCAGCATCCAGTTGAACTTGAAGAGTCTCAATTTTTATACCACACAACGGTACCTTTCTACGTTACGACATTCATAGTAGTTGCAATCATCATTTTAATATATCGAGTATATGTAAGAAAATACCAGAAAGTAACAAAACCTGCGGAACACCCTGAAAATGAACAAAGATCTGAAATTTCGGAAAGAGAGGAGATACCATCAACATTTTCTCTCAAGGTTCTAAAATAGTTGATGATCTTCGGGGGGAGGTGTTACGTGCATAGCTACAAGGAATTCCGCTAACCCATGGAAACTACGTGCATAGCTACAAGGGATTCTGCTGACCC
>DWCB01000019.1:0-11493 GCA_018236965.1 Apodemia duryi
GGATCTTCTCAGTGTGTGGCCGCGTTCCGATCCGGTGGTAGTTTTGAAGAGTGTTGACGTGTCAAAATAACTTGTAAAAAGTTTTATTGAATAAAGTTCTTCCGATTTCTGATTTCTAGCAATTTTCTAATTAATGAGTCTAATGTGTCTAATAAAAGAATACGTTCCGCAAAGCAACGTCACTCCTGTGTTTGGTACCACCGCAGTGCCATTTCTGCCGTAATCAGCTGAAACGATCGCCTTATCTATTCTTGTCACGATAACATCAGTGCTTTACAGTCGTGTTCTGGTTTGAAGGGTAAGTTATTTAAGGGTAACATTTGCAAGTGGTGTTACCATCCCGCTACGAGGATGGCAATGCACCATTGATAAAGTTGATGTCTATAAATCTGGTTTCTCTTGACAAACAGGAGTGTCTTGTGCTTGTTTATTATTTTAGGCTGCTCCGTAGTGACCCTGACTACGCATCGACGGGGCTCGGGTTTGATTCCCGACAGGGACGAACATTTGTGTGATGAGCATAAATGTTTGTATTTCTAGGTTTGGGTGTTTATTATCTATATATGTATATCTATGTATTAGTATCGTTGACTACCATCCTTATCCCAATTAATAATTTGCTTATTTTGGGGTTAAATCAATTCGTGTAATTTGTCAGAGGAATATTTATATTTATGATATAAAAACTAGAAATCGCCTTCTCGTTAAAATTCAATGATAATCCTATTAAAGTTGAATCTCAAACATCTATTATACGAAATATGACTATGACTATTTGACCACAAACTAAACAATAAAACCTTCAAGTTTATCAAAACACTAACTATAAATAAATTTGTATATACTTGTGTGTCTCAAACGCATAGTAGTGCGTGTATGTTTTCTTTATAATTATGTTAATTTTAACGCTTATTATATTAAACTATGAATTTTATGCACTTCTTCTTCAAATAAACTTCAACTGTTCCATATTTCATGTTCCTCAGCCACAATTTTCGTAAAGAGGGGTAAAGTTTATGCTTCATGTATTTGTATGTAGATTACTGGATTTTGAATTCGACAACCTCTGAAAGATGTAAAAAATAATCAGAAATTTGTAAACCAATTCTGTTATGCCATTGATCTTTAATCTCTTATGTTATACCTAATTTCATCGGAATGTAATTTTTTATGCCAATAACATGAAAGGATAACCGTGGATTTCCATACATTTCACCACTATCCCTCGTGTTGATCCGGGCTCCTTTCTAAAATAAACCAACAGCCGTTCTGCCAGGCAGGTCGTAAAAAGCGACCGATTGACCTGGTTTGAAGGGTAAGGTAGCCGCTAGACTTAGAATGTGGCATTGCCATTGCACCACACGGATAGCAACGCACCATTAACATCTTTGGTGTCTATAGGCGATGGTTTCTTCTTCCATCAGGAGCCATCTTGTTTGTTTTCTAATTATATAAAACAAAATTCATGCATTTAAAGATATTACCTACAACAATTTTAATAAATAAGTAGTATTTTGACAATTGGAACTTAATAGTAGAATATGCACAATAAATGAGTTTAAGAAACATATAATTAAATATCAACATGTACTATGCGTTCCAAATAAGAATAGAATCACACTTGTCAAGTGTGAAATTAGTGATATGTCAACAAAAAAATATTTGTTTTAAAAAACAGGGCTAATTTATTAAAGACCAATTAACAATCATATTCATAGATATAATAATAATATTAGTGTCCATATCACACTACATATAAGTGTACAAGATATTAAATAAATAAATATTCGTGGGACAAATAACACTTACTGATCTAACACCAAAGTAAGCAAATTATTTGCTTGTGTTATGTGTGTTAGTCAAACAATACATAGAAATACATAAATAAATACTAGAATATATTTAATAAACACCCAAACCTGGAAATACAAACATATATGCTCATCACATAAATGCTTGTCCTTGTCGGGGATCAAACCCAAGCCCCGTCGATTTTTTAGTCAGGGTCGAAAACCACTCGACCAATGGGGCCGTCGCATATATATTTAAATAATGTCATTATAAACATAATTCGAAACACGTAAATAATTTTGTAAATGTAAAATTGTTTGTAATCACTACATAGTATAAAACAAAGTCGCTTTCTCTGTCTGTCCCTATGTCCCTATGTATGCTTAAATCTTTAAAACTACGCAACGGATTATGATGCGGTTTTTTTAATAGAGTGATTCAAGAGGAAGGTTTGTATGTATAATAACATTCAATATATTGTAGAGTAATACTGCAATTTTTGAGTTTTCTGATGTCATGTCGTAAATCATTATATTTTTTTCCGCTTACATTGCAAACGCTGGCTAAACCCTATGAGATTTATCAAAACAATGTACTAAGCATTTATATACCTTGAAAAGGTCTACAAAAAACTCTGCGATGGTATATGTCTATCTCTTATGGATAACCCACAATAGCATTTTTTTGTCATTTACTTTTTACGAGAAATAATGGCTTTTTTCGAAGCAATTTTAAGCAATACAGCACTAATCCTTATCCAATTAAATACCTTAAATATATTGTTGATTTAATATAGATCAATATGGCCGTTTACAGCATGTAATTTAAATGAATATTTTCGAAGATATTACAGATTTAAAATGCAGGGGCATAGCGATTACGGGGTTACCGGCCGGTCGGAAGCGCGCGCGCAATATGTTCTGAAACCGCTGGGAAACGTGTTAATTTTTGGATAAGTAAAAAAATATAGGACTTCAGCTGAAAACCGAAATTTAGTACATTTTTTTTAACTAAATATCACCATATAAAAATCATGCAAACGATTAGAAATAGTATTAACAAATTATTTGTTTTAGAGATTTTTTTAGCCTGTTTTCGGAATTTTATATGATCAAGTAAATCAATCAAGTAATCAATATGATCAAGTAAAAAGTAGGTATATTCTATCATGTAACTAGCGGCCCGCCCCGGCATCGCACGGGTAAAAAAATGACTAAAATCGATGCCTTTTTAAACAAAATAGATGATTGAACTGAAAAATCTATGCTTATATTTTTTACTCTTTTGAGGATAAAATACCTTTATTTAGTGAGAAGTTTCAGGGATGGCCCGTAGGGTCAACCATTTAGACATTTTTTCCCGTTTGTCCCGATGACTCGCCTTAATAAGTCGCATCAAACCTTCAACGTTACAGGCTTAGATTTGAGCGTTGACTGTTTTTCACATAGCCAACTATATGTCGCTCTTTCAAGAGTAACCTCTAAAGAAAACATGTTTGTATTGTCTAATGGCAAGAAAGCTGTGAACGTTGTATATAAAGACATTCTGTAATATATTAATTGTAAAAATAAAAGAAATAGGTAAAAATGTAAAAACTAAAAATGTAGTACCTATATGAATTTAGATGTTCCAAAGATAGCAGGAAATCTTCATGGTATAGGGAAAGGGGAATTGTTTGCGGGCCACAGGCAGAAATGAGTAAATCAAAACTACTGCATCGATTTTAATCATTTTTTTTTACTGAGTGACATAGGCTGTATATTTTATACCCGTGCACAGCCGGGGCGGGCCGCTAGTATGATATAAAAAACAGGCCAAACTGATAACTTCCTATATTAAAATCGGTTATTTTCAATTTTTTTATTTATTAATAACAAGCTGAATTTTGTGAACGGCTTCGTTTTGACGAGACGATCTCAAATCCAGTATTTAATAAAGTTAGGGGGCTTCAAACATTTTAATTTGGTGAAGGAAAAATATTAATTAATAACAATTAATAAAAATTTCGTCTTACACATTGGACGGTTTTTCTGACGAGCCCTCCTCTCTAAAGATTTGGATTTATGAGAGTTTTAAATTTATTGATATTATTAATTATATATTAATCAATTTAAAAACAAACTGATTTTCCCAAAACAGCTCGTTAATTATTATTATAATTCAAGGGTTACTTTGTCCTATACGTGAAATAGATTTTTTTCTTAGTCCAACACTCTAAAGTTTTCTTTTTTTTTATCTATATTTATTAGTTACCCGATTCGAGATTTTTCGAAGATAGAGAAGATGGGCTTCTCACCAAAATGAAGTTCACAAACATTCAATTTGTTATTAATTAAAAAAAATTGTGTCCCCGTGTTGGTCGTGGGCTTCCCCGTGTTGCTCCCGGGCTTCCCCGTGTTGGTCCCGGGCTCCTTTGAAGAATAGGCCAACTGTTGTTCTGCCAGGCAGGTCATAAAAGGCGACCGATTGGCTTTACGAGTGACTACTATCGTGACTACTAGGTGGTAGAATTCTGCATTGTCTCGCCCGGGTCAAGTACCACGCCTGACCTATTCCTGCCTGACCTATTCCTGCCGCAATCTGCAGGCTGCAGGGTAAGGTAGCCGCTAAACTTATGCATGTAGCTTTAGACCTCGTCACAAGATAGCAATGCACCATTAACAGTTTTGGTGTCTAGGCGATGGATGACTCTTTCCATCAGGAGACCCATCTGCTTGTTTGCTATCTTACAATATAATAATAAAAAAAAAATGTTCGTGGGCCCACTGTCTAAAACTGAAGTTCGTTAAATTTCAACCCACATTATCTTCAGATCACCCATTTCAAATAAACGCCTGTCTATGTCCAAATACCTAAAACGCGTGACTTATCTGTCAGCCTCTGCAATATTTTGACAATCTTTGTGGGACGATCTCCGAAAGTATACACTATCTTTATAATCGCAAGGCTTGTTAAGTCTACTTTCAAATATAATTTTCGGCTGTTTTTATATCTTAATCACAAATCTATATATTAATATAAAATGCGAAAACTTTGTACCCCTGTGTACAAGAAGTAGGTGTTTGTTGTTGTTGTTTGTAGAATAGAAACCCTCTAAAATATTTTTCTTTATTATAATTTAATTAGTTTTGAAGTGAATAACCTAATAACTAAATTGTGTTTAATCTGTGAATATTTCATCTCTACCAGTTATTGTTCATAAGATCGAGAAAAAACCGCTATAAATTACGTTTGTTGTAATAGCCTCCCTTAAATATTTATTTTATTCTGTTTTTAGGGTTCCGTACCTAAAAGGTAAAGCCTCCGCTGTCTGTCTGTCACCAGGCTGCATCTCATAAACCGTGACAGCTAGAAAGCTGAAATTGTTGTTGTTCTGCCTTTTTAACTACTCTTATTTCTTTCTATATTTCCTCACCTTTTAAACCTTCAACAATGAATTCAGCCGTTCTCGAGTTTGCAATTGATTTATATATATTATATAGATTACTATAATTTCTCACCTTTTAAGTCTTCCCTGGAATTCAACAATTAATTCAAAACCAAAATTAGTCAAATCGTTTCAGCTGTTCTCGAATTTTAGCGAGACTAACGAACATCAATTGATTTTTATATATATAGATTTCTATATTTTCTCACCTTTTAAACCTTCTCTGGATTTCAACAATTAATTCAAAACCAAAATTGCCAAATCAGTTCAGCCGTTCTCGAGTTGTAGCGAGATGTTTTCAGCGAGATTTTTAGGGAGTTTTGGCTAATTTTGGTTTTGAATTAATTGCTGAAGTCCAGGGAAGGTTTAAAAGGTGAAAAATATAGAAAAAAAAAGAGTGGTTATAAAGGCAGTACAACGTTTGCCGGGTCAGCTAGTACTAAAAATAAAAATAAAATATTAAGGGGGTGTTCCCATGCAATATCTATCAACGTGTTTTTTTTTCATATTTTTTGAAGATGTTGGTACGGAACCCTTCATACGCGCGTCCGACTCACACTTGGCCGGTTTTATTATTATTCGTTGTTATAGCGGCAACAGAAATACTTCATCTGTGAATTTTTATAATGTTTAAGTAACTATTATCTCATTATATACAGCTTGGTGATGGACGGACAACCGATTTCAATGAAATTTTGTAGATATCTACTAAATTTCATTGAAAACGGTTCAGTAGTTTAAAAATCCATAGCGAACAAACAACATGATACATAATGTTAATATATACTACAAATTACGTGTCACGTTGTTTGTCCGCTATGGGATTCCTAAACTACTAAAACGATTTCAATAAAATTTTGTAGATATTTACTGTTTGGTCCAAATATTTACTATTAGTTAAGAGATAGGATAATTTTTATCTCAATTAATCCCCTCTCAAGTACCCCACTTTTACAAGTACACACATTTAATACAAGTAATTTGTATGGCAAAACAACGTTTGCCGTGTCAGCTAGTATAAGTATAAAGCGAAAAAATACTGATCAAGTGTTACAAAACTTTTAAACAACAAAAAGTAGTAGTCAAGGTGATTGATATCAAGCCCGTCAGCCTCCGCAAAACTTAACCACCAGTATTCATATTGGTGTTGATATTGTTGACCTTTGCTTGTTCTGCACGAACAGCTTGGCAAAAGACGATTCATTTTTTAAGTAAAATAATTTATACAAAGGAGTGAAATACGTACTTGCTAAGGAGCCTACTGTGGACGAAAGTCGTTGACTAAATACTTGCGCGGCATATTTAACTTTCATTTTGGGAATTTTATCACGGAATACATGTGCCTCAGTTAATTTGTTACAAATTCAAATTTCATGTTCTCCATCGTCCTCCTTCAATAATAATTCAATATGCTCCCATTTTGCTATTTTCTCAACGTCATCTTGAGTAAATTTTAAAGATTTTGTGAGCGAGTTGTTTCTGATCCCTTTTAGTAAATGCAGTGTCATAGAGAGGGAAAAATTTTACAGAATCAAACTTAATTGTAGTTGTTTTGTATTCTTTCCCTTCTCTTAAATATTTTAATTTGGTATCGTATCAACCCTCTCTTCAACCCTGTTGAGTTTAATTTAATAATTATGTTTTTTATTACAATATACTTATTTGTTGTGCGTTGACAAAACGTAAACATTACGGGTTGCTTGTATTTGGCTCTTATGCCTTTGATCATAAAAGCAAGAGCATGATCCGCAAGTTGTGCCATTATTGTTTCACTGTCTGAAAAACCTGAAATTTCTCCTGTAAATTATAATATACGTCTGGTAAAAGGGCTAGCTCGCCGAACATTAATACACAAAGCCGTTTCTCTACTGATAAGCCCTTTACTGATTCCTTTGAGTTTTAAATATGTTTTCATTAAAGCCTGGCTGTATATTCACAAAACTCAATAATTTCTGCAAAGTACTTCGGGATGGTAACTCAAATATGCTCCGTAAAAATTTGTATGCCTTAGGGCTTTGCTTTAGTATGGATTATGACTTTTTTTTTCATTCAAAATGTATCTCTATCTCTGCCCCTTAGGCTTTCTTTGTTTTTTCATTTGTAAATTTATGAAAGTTGTTGCCATCTCTGGCAATTCATTAACCATATTTAAGTACATTTTAGAATATGATATTTTGCATTTGGTTTTTAAATTTTCTTTAATTTGCGACAGTCTAGGCATTTTTGTTTCAGCTGCTTTCAGTTGATGAAAAATGATTCTTATTAATTTTTTTTTTATTTAGGACCTGGAATCATAGAGAAGGATTAATATTCCTATTTAAAGTTCATCATAGTTTAAGAAATCATTAAAAATCTGATTAAACATGGCGGCAAGTGCCTCTCATCGAGTAGTGACTGTATACTTATATAAAATTAGCATTATAAGTGTATAATATTTTATAAAACAATAGTATTATAACTATATACTATTTTTATATATTATTAGCTGTTTTCCGCGACTTCGTTTACATAACCCACACATTTTACTTCCTTTTACTAAGTCATGTAAAAAAGCCTCTGTGATGATGAACTCAGTGATGATGTGGCTTTGTGAGGGTTCACAAATGTTTAAAATTGGTTGTTTACAAATAACCAAATATTACTTTTTTACAATATTAAAGTAGAAGTATACAGAGGATAGCAAACAAACAAAATGCTGATGTAAAGAATATAAAATAAAGCTATCACCTGATACCTGACCTTTCGGACATAAATGGTCCATTGACAACCGTGTGACTAATGTAATGCCACATGCATTTGTTTATTTTACTTTAATTCAACTATATTATATATAATGTAAACTTTGCTTTTGCTGATCTTTTTCTATAAAATTGGTTCACAACTAATCCAGAGACTAAATCCTAGTCACTGTGGTACTAAGCGAGTTTAAAAACACAAAAAATATTTAAAATTAACTTTTTATATGTACCTATAGTAGATAATAATTAAATAATTGTAACATTACCTAAGTTCAGTGTAGGTACTCAATTTTAAGTAACTCTTTTATTAAGAATAAAGTATTTTTTTAAATGGTTATTACACAGCTTGAAATTTTATAAATTTAATTTGTTGATTTATTAGTATCAACTTCATTTAGAACCACTGACTTCCACTTTTCAAATCGTTCCGCTTGTGTAGTTAGATTTGGAAAATTGGGTAATTATCCTAAAAAAAATTCAATTCGTTATAATTCTTGCAAGGTATTATTTTAATGATAAAAGCACAATGAATGGACTTTTTATTATATTTGCAAATTGTTGTAACAATTAGATGTTCTCTGAAACTAAGCTTTCCTTTTAATGTGTCTTTAATTTTTTTATATATCATAAGATAGTCCTAAAAAAATTCAATTCGTTATAATTTTTGCAAGGTATTATTTTAATGATAAAGCGCAATGGACTTTTTATTATATTTGCAAATTGTTGTACCAATTAGGTGTTCTCTGAAACTAAGCTTTCCTTTTAATGTTTGTTTAATTTTTTTTTTATATCATAAGATAGCAAACAACCAGATGGGTCTCCTGATGGAAAGAGTCAACCATCGCCTATAGACTCCAAAGGTGTTAATGGTGCGTTGCTATCTAGTGGCGAGGTACTAATGCCACATGCATAAGTTTACCGGCTACCTTACCCTCCAAACCGGAACAGAACAGTGACAAGCACAGACACTATTGCGGCAGGAATATTCAAGGCGGTGGTACCAGCCTCAGTCAAGACAATGCAGAACTCTACCACGTAGTAGCCACGATAGTAGTGATTCGCATAGCCAATCAGTTGCCTTTTACGACCTGCCTGGCATAACGGCAACGTTTTACCTATTCTTCAAAGGAGCCCAGGACCAACATGGAGAGAAATGTATGTTTGTTCATGAATTTTTCGGTAACTAAAAGCCAAATCGAGATCATTCTTTTTGTATTAAGTCAGGTATATTCCAATTTAGCGAAACAGTTCAAGGTCATCAAAATCGGTTTAGTAGTTTTTGAGGTTTTATTCGGTTTAATTTTTGAAATTCAATTATTCGTATCATAGAATAACAGACAAAAAAAACGCCTGGAGTAAAAACGCAACCATGGCCTCTAGAAACCAGAAATATTTTTAGTGTAGCCATCCGTGTGCCAGGGATGGAATGCGAATTGAATAAGTTTATAGGCTACCCTCCAATCCGAAATATGACAGCGACAAGCACCGACGCCATTGCGGCAGGAATAGTAAGGCTGCGGTACCAAAAGCCGGCCGAGACGGTGCAGAAGTCAGAACTCTACCACCTATTTAGTAGTCCCAACGGTAGTGACACATATGAGCCTTTTCTGGCCGTTTACGAGATGCATAGCAATAAGGTAGTTAATAGATTCTTCGAAAACATCCCGAATCAACATTTAACTTATATTTTTATCTTTTCAGACATTCACGGCATGGTGCAACAGTCATTTGCGGAAAGCCGGTACCGGCATCGAAAACATCGAAGACGATTTCCGCAATGGTCTCAAGCTGATGTTGCTCCTCGAAGTCATCTCCGGAGAAACCCTGCCCAAGCCCGACCGCGGCAAGATGCGATTCCACAAAATTGCCAACGTTAACAAAGCTCTCGACTTTATCGCATCTAAAGGTAATTTGTCTAACATGCGTGCTGTAATTATACCTTTGAGTGAAATTAATGTAAACTGAATACGTAACTAAGTGGTAGAGTTCTGCATTGTCTCGTCCGGGTCTGGTACCACCGCCTTACTTATTCCTGCCGCAATAGCATCACTGCTTTTCGCTGTCGTGTTCCGGTTTTGGAGGGTAAGGTAGCCGTTTAACTTATGCATGTGGCATTAGACCTCGCCACAAGATAGCAACGTACCATTACCCTCTTTGGTGTCTATAGGCGAAGCTTGATCCTTTCCATCAGAAAAACCATCTGCTTGTTTGCTATCTTATGAAATTAAAAAAAATGTAATGCTTATCTAATGATTCGTTTCGGGCAAGTAATATTTCTTAGAAGAAAAAAAATCGATCTAGGCCTGACCTTTAAGGTCACTACTCATTCTAAGTACTACTAGTACTAAACAAACCAACGAGATAGTAATATTGGGCTTATGGTATACATTAAACTAGGATGAACTCGTTCTAGTTATTGCCACACTAGGGGAAACGGTGGGGGAAACATAGTCTTTTAAGTTTGACACACTGTAGTATTGGAAAGGATGATCTGCTATCCCCAACCGGCGGACTACAATTATTCACTTTAGAGCCAGCATGGAAAATAGGAAGACAGGTTACGTTTTAAGAAATGAGCGTTAATAACACGGTGACCTTTGCGTTGCATTTCGTTCCGATTTTGATTCAAACGGCTGATTCTTCAATGTTTATTCCGTACTAGCTGCAGCGTGCAGCCCCGCTGCATTATAAAAGTTTTTGGTGAATCCCGCAGGATCACTTAGTTTTTCCGGGATAAAAAGTAGCCTATGTGCTATTTCAGGTCATCGACTACCTGTGTAACAAATTTCATCCAAATGCGTTCAATAGTTTTTGCGTGATTGAATAACAAACATCTATCCATCCATCCATCCAAATATCCAAACTTTCGCATTTATGATATTATTAATTGATTAATAGAGATTGACTGCCATGTTCAGTTTTAATGGTGTCTGTCAGAGTTACTATCTTCAGACTCAATTTCTATTTTAAACTTATAATACTTCAATGATCCACGATATACTTACTACTAAGAGCTGTTCTAATTACAGCACTAGATTAACTCTTTTTTAATGAATCACTTCTTTCCAACCGCCATCCCAAAAGGAGGAGGTTATCAATTCCGCTGTATGTTTTTTTTATATATTTGTTACCTCAGAAACTTGTCATTTATGAACCGATTTTGAAAAATCTTTTTTTTTTGTTTGAGAAGGTATAGTCCCCATTTAGTTTCATTTTAATTTGGTAAAGAACTGATAGAGATAGATAGAGAAATAGGAAAAAGAAAGAAAGGTAATTATTATTACTGATGTCGCTTTTTGGTTTGGGGATAGTTTAACCAATAAACATATCTTTGCATCTATAGGCAATGATTATCTTTTTCCATCAGGAAAGCTGTGTTTTTGTGTCATTTTATTCAATAAAATTTTAATACTTAACAGTTATTTTGCATTGGTTACGCTTAATAATGTTGTTAGTACCGACTTTCCAGCAGCAAATATAAGTGTATCTTACTGTGCATTAGTGATGGGACACGAGCCGTGTTTCACTCGAGTCACT
>DWCB01000020.1:0-11347 GCA_018236965.1 Apodemia duryi
TATTACGAGTATATACAAATAAAATTTGTATTACGAGTATATACCTACATTTAAATTAAAGAATATAAATTTTATACGCTAATTTCAAATATGAGCTTACCAATAAACAGCATTCAATTTTTATGGATGTTACTGCAACAGATTATCATCTAAAATATGTACATGGTTCATGGTCCTATTATATTATACAAGTTTGATGTAATGATTAAAGTCAGTGCTCAATCTGTGTTGTTCATCCTCACGTATTGCTACGCCTTAGTCGATGTAATACAATGGGCGCTAATATACCTACAACAAATCGCATGCTCAAATAGATTTATTTACCGATTCTGAGGGATTTTTCTTAAGTATGTTTATGTAATATTTGTATAAATTCCTTCTGTAGTTAAATAATTACATATGTAGTTGGCTGGACGAAAGAGTTTCGTTTAGGTCACATTTTTTCATGTAAAAACGGCTTACCATGAAGACGACTCACGACACTTACCTATTTAATTAAATTTTAATGGTAAGAGACTATCTAAATACAAAATTTTGTCAATATGGTTAAAGCCATTTTGGAGAAAGCAATATGGTATATATTAATATATTATTATTAATGCGAAAGTTTGGGTGTTTGGATGGATGGATGGATGTTGTTTGTTACTCAATCACGCCAAAACTACTAAACGGATTTGAATGAAAATTGGGCACAAAGGTAGATGATAACCTGGAGTAGCACATAGGCTACTTTTTATCCCGGAAAAATGAGTCCCTCCTATGGGATTCGACAAAAACTTTTATAATGCAGCTGCACGGTGCAGGTAGTAGGTACCTATAGGATTTTTTATATCATGATAATAAACAAGCACATGGGTCTCCTGATGGAAAAAGACAACCATCGCCTATAGACACTAAAGATGTAAATGGTGCATTGCTATCTTGTAGCGAGATATAATGCAACACGTATAAGTTTACCGGCTACTTTACTCTCCGGAACATGACAGTGACAAGCACTGACGCTTTTCCGGCAAGAATAGGTAAAGGGATGGTAGCAGACCCGGGCGAGACAATGCAGAACTCTACCATCTAGTAGCCACGATGATAGTGACCTCGCTTAACCAACCGGTCGCCTTTTACAACCTGCCTGGCAGAACGGCAGTTGGCCTATTCTTCAAAGGAACCCGGACTAACACGGGGGATAGATATTTACATGAGTTGATTTGAATTGTGATATTCTAGTCAATGATACTAATACATAAAAATAAATACATACCTATATTATGTGAGAATATATTTAATAAATACCTATGCCCAGAAATACAAACATTTATGGTCGTCATATAAATTCTCGAAAATCGAACCCGGGCCCCATTGATTGCATAATCAGGATCGCTAAGTCTAAAGCTGAAGGGATGGTTTACAAATTGTCCTATTTAGGTACTTCATTTTTATAAACAATATTATACTGATAACTTCCGCTTACTGCAATCACGCCACCACTCCATCAATCATTGATGAATTGCCTTTTTTTAACCTATGAAAGAAGATAAGTTAAGATGTTCGGATAATTTTCAAATACCGGTATCTATTTTCGTTCTAGGCATACGGATTATGTGCCTATTCACAATAGTCATAATAACAACAGTTTTTACAGAGTAACCGAAGTTTCATGTATTATTAGATGAAACAAAGAAAATTCCTACTATTAGCAGTAGAAATTGACTGAAATTTACTTACATAGTTATGATTAGTAACAATTAAATAGCACCAATAAACCAGTAATCAACTAAAACAAAATAGTTTGTTTACGCTGTCGTCATGGCAACGCGCATTTAAAAATGGCGCACGGTACGCGCGTACTGCCAGCGAGCGAAGACTGGTTGTGTGCGCCGGCCAACGACCACCACCCAGCCCTCGGAAAGCGAGAGGAAGAGCAAGCCTTCGAACAAGTTTTTATTTTGCGAGGACAAGCGCATAATCTCTATTAATCCGATATACCTACCTACATGCTGACGAAAATGTGTGTAACACCTAAGGAATTAAGGATTATGTGTTTTGAAGGTTTGTCTTTTATCCTCCAAGTGCAAGTGCTGTTAATATAGAGGGTATGATTAATAACGCAGATTTTAATAAAATAAGTATCAATTAGCAATAACATTAGCAAATATTCAATTTACTACCTATTTCGTAGGACTATACCGATTTTTTAACAGATAATTATACCTAGATCTGTTAAAAAATCGGCAATCGCGGCATGTATAAAATCTTTGATCATATTCCTATCTACTTTCAGTAGTTATCAGGGCTTGTTTACCGATTAATTGTTAAACCTAAAATAGTGCAAGTACATGAGAAGCATTTTGTTGAGCTTTGGCTCTGCCTTACTTTTAAAAATACCGGTTGTTAAGAGCTCATAATGGTTTTGAATCAATAAATCGGTTTAGAGGTTTTAAAAATATTTTTTTTTGTTTAGCTTTATGAAGCACTCGCATCTCAGATACATAATGAGACAGCTAATAACTATATTAATCGATATTTTGAAACCAGTTTCAAACTCTGGTCAGTACACAATCAATATATCATGAAATCAAGAAATCATCTCACCGTTGATAGAAAGAGAAAGACCATATATTATTTGATTAAGGTGTTCTCAAGACACATACGAATTAGGTAGATTTGCGAAGCTGTCATGATTTTTATTATTCTTTTCTGCTGCCCATGCGTCTTTATAAAGAGAAGCAAGTACCAAATTCATTTTGAAATTTGAAATTCATTCCCTTTCTCTCTCTCTCTCTCTCTCTCTCTTTTGCTTGACTCTGTGTATAATACCTCCGACTCAATGAACTAATTTCAAATCATATCGAAAGGGACGGATTTGATACGTTGGTTGCCCTAGGCCTACGAAAGATTACCGCTCTTTGTACTAATATCTGTATTTAGTAAAACAAAATGATACACTTGAAGTTGAAATCAACTAGTAAGCAAAGATCCAGTTGGATGAGAAAAACTTCTAATAATCGTCATCGCCATACACGTATTTTTTGCGGGCTATATGGATACATTTTTGAGTTTTTACACGTAGACGCGTGCGTTCCCTTAAAACATTACTACTACAAAAAAACAACCAAATTTTTCCGCCCCCTAAATTTTGGATCCTCTATTTGGAGGCTCTATTCGGCCTATAGGGAAATCCACTCCTGAATATTGATGATCTTCAGGCCACTATCATAAAATGAATATAACAGGACTAGACAATTGAAATACTGTTCAAACATATTTTTATAGGAACAGCCCTTTGGAACGTTCTACCGAACGACGAGCTCCGACTGCCTATGCCTGAGGGGCTATCCTTGACGGGTTATGTAGATAACATCACCCCTGTTATTGAGGCAGAGACTTGCAGTGAGTTTGAAAAGAAGGCGGACGAGGCACTAAAATCGATAGTGAAACGGGGTAGTCGAAATTGTCTTAGTTTTTTGCAGGACAAAATTATTAAGGGTAGTTTTAAAAGGCCAGCCACAATGAGGGTCACCACACCTAACCTTTAGCCAATCAATTTCCCTAAATTGATTGGCTAAACGTTAGGTGTGGTGATTAGTGAAGTGAAGCCTAAGGTGACCATATGTCATCACAACTGCTGTTGGGTCAAGGTTGTTTCAGTGGCAGGTTGAGGGATATGGGACTCCGGGACGGATACGGGGTTGTATTTTTGCGACTCTGGTGCAGACAAGTATCGGGACAACGTGTTGTGGGAGAATGTCCACTATATGGGGACATTCGGAATATTCATTTTAACAAGTTGGAGAGATTGGTGGCGGAGCCGGTCTATTTTTCGGGCCTCGTAAACACGCCGATAGTAGACGCGCCGGCAAACTTCAGGGCGTTCCGGGAGTACGCGCACAATTAGTACGAAAGAAAGAGTAGGTACCCTTAGAGATAGTACGTTGGGACTCGGCGAACGAGCAACGTTTATGTGCAATCTGCCCCTTCAAGGGAGAGTGACATTGGGGCAAAGGTTTTGATTTAAACAATTTGTAGGAAGAGAAGAATTGTACGAAGAAGAAAGCCCAAGAGCAGACGTCGTGCAATATCCTTAAGATTTGGCCCGTTAAACCATGAAATGGTAGGCAGGGCCATGGGAGGTGGTGGGTTTGTTCAAACATATTTATGCATAAGAGCTTGGTTGATCAAAATACACTGGGTATTAGACATTTTTGTGAAATTTCGGTGAAACTAAGTCATCTTTAGACAGAGTTTTCAACCGCAAAATCTATAAAGTTGTGAAATAAGTTTTCTTTATTCATGGGCACGTACTATTTGTAAATAAACAGCATATTTACAAAATATACAAGAACCGCAACTCACTTTTAAAGAATTTCATCTTAAAATTAAGGAAACTCGTATTTTTACCAGAATAATTTTAAACATAAAAATGGAGAAATCAATCCAAATAAATGGAGAAATTGAAGTAAGAAAAATGGATAAATAGAATAGAATTTAACTTTGGTTAGCTATTTGATGCCTATGAAAGTAAAATAATCCCGGGCCTATTACGATAAAATAAAGCATCAGTCTACCTACCTAGCAGCTTGTAAGAGGAAAACGAAAGTCAAAAGAGATACTATAGTTATTACTTCTTCAGCGAAAGAGGGAGAAAGAGAAATAGATTGTTTGTATATTTGTAATATATAAATTCTAAAAACAGCTGGACCGATTTTATAAAATAACCATAATTATAATAATGGTTATAATTATAATAAAAAATTAACTCACGGAAAGCTACATTATTTTGAAATAAAAATGGCTATTTTTTTTCCGACTACGCAAAAGAAAATTATATTTTTGGGTTACGCGGACGAAGTTGTCAGCAACAACTAGTCTTATTACATAAAATACTGATTCCGGCTAAATTTAAAATCGTGACGAACATATTTACAGATTTTATAAAATTTAGAAGAAAATATTAAAAAACCAAAGATTTAAGCTAGGTTTTTCATAAGTTTTCTTTGAAAATACCGCAACACGACAAACGTAGTGACTTGACATCATCTATTGACGTATCAAACAATTACATGTGATTACAAATAAATATGGAAGATTTGCAGTCTTTACAAGTTGTAAATAGCGTAGAAACAGTCAAGAGCAGCTGATATAATTATATAATGACATCATAGAACCACAACACACGTCTGGCTATGGGAACAAAAAATGCTCCGTATACACAACAGTAATTTTCCGTGTATAGCTCGGTTAATTCTAGAGCAGCGCACTATATTTGTCCTAACGGAGCTATATTTTGTAGCGTTGCATCTCCAAGCGCATGGGAAACCGGTAACAACTAAGCACTTATTACATGCCTACCCATGGACACTCATTTAGCAGTCTCTCGGGGTAAAATACAACTTTCTTTTATATCATGAAATACAAAACAAGCAGATAACTCTTTTGATGTAAAGCAATTACCATCGGCTAATGACACCAAAGATGTTAATCGTGCATAGATATCCGTTTGACAGGATGTTAATGCCATAAAACTTTTCTAACTATCTTAACCTCAAAACCAGAATACGAAACGGGCAATCATTAACACTATTGCGGCAGAAATAGGTACGGAAAAGGTACCAAATATCCAGGCGAGAGGTTGCGGAACTTTACCGTTCACCTTTCAAAACTGCCTGGCAGAATGACAGATGATCTATTATTCAAATGAGGCCCGAAACAAAACTGAGAATATAATATATATAAATACATATATAAATATTGAAATATACTTAATTACCAAACCCAGAAATACAAACTGATGATCTAAAAATAAATGTTTGTCTATCTTAACCGAACCAGAGCCCCATAGGTTACTTAGTCAGGGACACCGATCACTCAATCAACGAGGTGGTCATAACGCCCACCATTATGAAGCATTTTCATCACAGTACATCAACCATTTTCATTATTGGTTCACCGATTTAACACCATTCGAATCTCATTTAGATTCACGGTCAGAAAGTCATTAAGGTGATCATGGTTTTGCTGTTCTGTCACGAACGACGAAGCATAGGCATATGATTATAAACGCATTAAGGAGTTACTGTATCAAGAACACGGTTCTTTTCATTATACGGCTTGCGTCTTCAAATATCTCCGTAATCTTTAAACGAATTTGGGGAAGCGGCGGAGAATGCTAATTTACTAAATAGGCCACTTGGAGAGGATTTGTTAAAAAAGCTTTCTGTAAATATAAGATAAATGAAAGTATAAAGGAAATGATTCCAAATTGAATGTGTCCCTATTTGCGGTTTGATATAAGAAAAACGTCGAGGAAAAGAGAGAAAAGAAGCGAGGTAATAAAGAAATCATGGACGGTTCGTATTTATATTGTTTGATTTGCCGTCTCCAACGAAACGTTAGGTAATATATCAAACACAGGCAAACAAATTACAGTTAATAGAAGCATTCTAGTGCAAGACGATTACATTAATGGCGGTATTGTAGAATAGGGCCATTTGTGGCGTATTGATTCAAGATTCGTTTATGCATGTGTATTTATTTAATTCGAAACGGATATTACACAAAATGCTGATCGCCCCTCACTGACTCGGACAAATGTTTAATGTAATCGCAAGTGGGATTATTGTTTATTTATTTACAATTATCCGTTTCCCGCGGTATAAATAGTATAGGTCACAATTCCGCGGCAAAATTGTGATAAAATTTAACCGACATTTTTTAGGATAATGTAGCATTTTTGTGGTGTAAGACTTTTTAAAATTGGTTCATTAGTGCCAGAAATCACTGCCTACATAAGAACATAAGCTTCATCTCTTTATAATATTAGTATAGATAATAGACTATACATAATAAAACATATGGACATTTAATATCCGTTTGTTAAATATTTTTCGTCACTTATTTCTACATATTTCTACATTTTCAACCAACTTTTCTAGATGAAGAATATTAACAATTCATCGGAATCTTTTTTGAGAAGTTCATTGATTACTCGAAAACACCTGAACCGATTTAAAAAAAAACCTTTTTTTTATTTCAAAGGGTAGTAGATAGTCTTATTTTAATTCGGTAAAAACCTGATACAAGGTTCAGGAGATACAGGAAATAGGAAGTCACTTGTTTGCACTTTTACTGCGATTAAATTATATGGTTTAGGTGTTATATTGAATAATATTGTGCAAAGGAAGAAAATTGGACAATTTAGCAACGAATTCAGGTTAAAATCGTAGGTCATTTCCCTATTAATCTATAGTTCTTATTTTGAAGAATACGTTTTGTTATATCTAGTGTAGGCCTTGAATTAAGTTTTTAAAAGATCGTAACTTTAAGTGCTAATTTTATTATTTTATTAGCTTGTTATTGTTATCCAGTGTAATTAAGCCAACAGTAATCCGTTAAAACATAAAACCTATAAAATATTATTTAGTACAATTTTTATTATTGTAATAAAATAAGCAAATAAAATTCTTATTTGGATAATAACCGTGTAATGACATTCGATAACTCTAGTTTTTATAGTCACAACTCTTTAGATATCAAAATCTATATTTCGTGTTTTGTTTGCTACGTTGATATTAAGTTAATAAAAAGTTTTCTCAATCAAAGGCATAAAGTTTACTGCGCTGCTCGAGTGAAGGGTCCTTTCTTCAATTTTCAAAAGAGATGTCAAAACTTTTCTTATTCCTAAAAGCTGGTGTTCGGAAAATGAGTCACATTACCGAGTCAATAGACCCGACGTAAACTGAACTGAAAAGTCGATGACTCTTTGCTATCTCGTTCAGCGTTTTCGCTTACGAAGCGAGAATAGCAACAAGCCCTGTAATTTAACAATTCGCTACGATGTCACAATAATAAATGTTGATTAGTCTTATCATTGCTTGCGTGACTCGTGTCAGGAATGGCCCAGTTTCCGTATTACTCAATTGACACAACATAGATGCAGAAAATAAATGCATTAAAACTAGATAGATCCTTATTCTGATAGAAGACCACTTGAAACGTTTATCTAGATTACACTTGAATATTTTGACATGAAGGGGACGTTTGTGTCTAGCATACGCTAGCAAGCGTCGCCAGATGCAGCCAATCAATAAGTTTGTCCGAAACGCAGATGCGATTCGAACGTGAGCCGCCACTCGATACTTTGTTACCAATTGAACTTTTATAGCAGAATCTACAAAGTGGTAGTTTTCGACGCTAAATGTAAAATTTATGGCTCACTTGTTTAATAAAAACTACGTGCGGACTCATAATACCATTGAGACAAGTGCATGAACTGCGTTCGCTTTACATCCATTTTCCGTAAGTGTAGACTTTATTAAAATTACTGTCGTGATAGATTCATGAAATGTTTAAAGTGTTTGAGTAAAAATAGATGATGCTTTAGATTAATAAAATGATAACAATATATATTATTTAATCCGGAGTTGACTAGGGCTATAATATATAATCTAAACGAACAATTTTTTTCTACACAATGTTATCTAAAGCAAAATTTTAAGTTTAGAAAATGTCGGAAAGCAAAACAAAATACCTAGCAAAGCTCGGTCATCTAGGTACTATTTCGTCAACACGGTACTCATATATGATAATAATATTAAATAGAACTTGTTTTTAACGCTAATGCGTTCCTTTACAAAATTCTGGCAGACTATTGTTCAATCAATTTTTTACAGGACATATTTCTGAATAAATATATTGTATTAGTTTATTGCATATCCCGTTTGATATGATTCTCCTAAAATTTTGTAAAATACTATTCAACATACTATTCATAGGACTTAATTAATGTGATAAACGGAAAGATCTTGTATTAAATGAAAGTAATAAGAAGGCAATAATAAATAAAATTTAAACACATTATTAATAAAATTCCAAAACTGAAAATAGAAGAGTTAATAAATCCAGATAGTAACAATATTATTAAAAAATCTAAAAAAACTAAGCACATTCAGTAAGAAATTTAAAACGTAACACTATTAGTTTGTATAAAATAAATTAGTTTTGAGCATGCATTCAAACATTTCCACGATCATTGCAGAGAAATGGTTACATTCAAAGACTGTGGGACAATGTTTACAGATGAAACGTCCCGGCCGATCCCGAAGGACTCGACAGAGCAAATATTGGTGGTGTGTTACCAAGTTTAACAAGAACTTTTGAACTACTGAGTTTAGTATTACAATTCAGTGTATAAATTCTATTGCGGAATTTTAAAGTCGGCATTGAGCAGACATATTACTCAGTTTTATTACTTAAAGATTTAAACGACATTTAAACAAGTTTATTATTTTAAATTTTGTGAATAAGTAATCTATTTTAATGAAACTAACAGTTAACCTATAAATTTATCACAATCACAGACTTTATAATTGGAACGGCAATAGTTCATGAAACCAAAACTTAGACCTACACATTTGTAAGACTACTTACAGATTTATAATTACTAGTGGTCGCCCTCTGGTTGAAATTCTATCATAGATTATAGAATAAAACCTTTTTTAAGTTTGACAACTGAATTTAGCCACAACGAAAATAGTATACATATGGTATACTAGCTGCAGCGTGCAGCCCGCTGCATTATGAAAGTTTTTGGTGAATCCCGCGGGATCACCTGATTTTTCCAGGATAAAAAGTTGCCTATGTGCTATTTCAGGGCATCAGCTACTTGCATGCCAAATTTCATTTGGATCCGTTTAGTAGTTTTTGCGTGATTGCGTAACAAACATCCATCCAAACATCCAAACTTTCGCATTTATAATATTAATATAGAATATAGATTATCATGTATGTCACCAGACCATAGTTGTGTATTGTTTACTTTATTAGTTTCTAATGTATATTTTATTAGTTTCTGATGTATATTATTTAAAAATATTGGGTTTCTGCAATCCTCCGTAATGAAAACATTACCTGTGCCAAATTTCATACTCCGGTGTTCGTATAAGTTATCTTAAAAAGAGGTATAAAAAGTTTGATTGTATACATATTACGATTGGTAGTTGTACAATGTAATACAAAATGTATATAAATACTAATTTTCTATCTTCGATCATCAATTTTATAAACATTGGTCTATCTATCTATAACACTTTCACGGCGGAACCGTTTGACAGATTTTGATTAAATCTAAAGTTACAAGGTCCAACATAGGCTAATTATTATTTAGAAATAGGGGATGAAAGACTGACGACATTTTTTATATTCATGATTACTATACTCGCGAGCAAAGCAACTTGGATTAGCTAGTATGCTATAAAGACCTTTACTATGATTAACATACATACATATACATTTTATGGGGTAGGCACTATGGTAAATAGGTTTAAAAAGTACTGAAATAGTTTAGTGTAAGCCGACTTTAATATTTAACATTTTAAATGAATTTCATCTTAGTGGCAAATTGTCTTACGCAAACCAGAATAGAAACATTAAAATTTTTACGACTTCTTAAACTTCAGAAAAGATATAAACTTCGTTGTCAGGCACTTGATTTGCAAATTTATCTTATATATCAAGGGAATGAACTAACATAACGAATCAAAGTAAACTTATTTTTATGTCTTTTAGGGTTATAAAATATAAAGTACTATATGGATTAATCTTCCAATGGATTTTGTAATGCTATATAATTATTTAACAATTAAAAATAATACATAAGCTCAATTCCTCGGAATCAAAATCTCTAAGTATTTTATGAGAGTTGTTTATAGTCTATCTGTTTTAAGATAAATTTGTCATTATTTAACTCTTACGACTTTATCAGGTTCAGCCCACAGCAGAAGCAGTGACAATGTAATTTGGTCTTATAGATATGGTAAAATAATACCTTATGCCTAGACGCTTGAACACAATTAATAAAGCCATCTTATCGACAACTTTATATTCTAAATTTCATAAAAAAATCAATACAAACACACATCCAAGAGGATGTCAAAGAGATTACGAAAAATGTGTCTTTTTTAATAAAAACTGTTAAATTATATTTACTGCATTGCATTCAAACTTGGGTTTCCTAAAAAAGGGCAGTGCTATTTGAAGCTTAAGATAATAAGACAATTTTTAATCAAGTAGAATAGGGCAGTTCTATGTTAATAAACAAAAATAGTTATCAATTTCTCCAACTTTTCAATACTAAATAATAGGTCGGTAATGAACCGCCATGTAGTTAATTTTAAATATTCATAACTAAAAAGTAAACAATAAATTGAAAATTTAGAAAAGGTAACAAATTATGAAAGACCTATTTTTAGGAATCCCTACAAGGTTAACATTAATTGAAAAATAAAAAACCATACTTCAGAGCATGAAAAAAACACCTCAAGCGATATACCCTTAACAGAGCGAAGGAACACGTTCT
>DWCB01000021.1:0-11323 GCA_018236965.1 Apodemia duryi
ACTTAAGACAACTGTATTGTGAAATCTTTAGGAATCAGAACCGCAAGTCCCTCGGTAAACGATGGACGAAAGAAGATGCAATGCTTTGCATTAGCCGTTTATAAAAAATTCTCAAACGCATATGAATACCTTAACTATTTGTTACCAAAGCCCAGCGTTAGAACTCTATAAACGATTTTACAAAAGACCTCAGTGGATCCAGGTGTATACTCTTCTGTTATGGCTCATTTAAAAAAGAGATGCGAAACATTCTCAGAAGAAAGTAAAATATGTGTTTATATGTTTGACGAAATAGCCCTTAAGAAAAGATTAATTTACAATATTGCTTTAAATAAGGTGGTTGGTTACGTAGATATAGGCGGCGATGAGGGTAGGACTCAGAAAGTAGCCGACCACGCTTTACCGTTTATGCTGCAAGGCATAAGGAGAAAATATAAACAACCAATAGCATATTACTTTGTTAAAGGGACAATATCAACCCACACACTAGCTTCACTTATAAAAAATGCTATTCGTGCAGTGACAGCTGCTGGCTATACCGTTATTTCAACTGTTTGCGATCAAGGTCCAACAAATATTGGAGCTTTAAATATGCTTAAACATTTATCAGTCACTCCATTCGAGGCAAATTTATATGTCATTGAAAATGAAAATGTTATACATCATTTATGACGTTCCACATTTTTTCAAATCGATAAGCAACATTTTTTAAACGGTGGTGAAATTATGATGGACAATAAAACGGCAAAATGGCGTCATTTAAAAGAATTGGAAAGATGAACACTAGCACACTTCATTTAAAAACAATTACGAAATTACACGTAAAACCAAAATTTCGTTCTAAAATAAAAGTTAAGTTAGCTGCACAAATACTGAGCAACACAGTAGCTGCTATTATAAAAGTGCTCTCGCAAGGTGTGGCCTATCAAGAAAAAGTAAGGAAATCTTAGAAACTGCTGAAATTATTGAAGATTTGGACAAACTTTTTGATTGTACTAATGGGCCCTCCTCTGCAAAAGATATTTAAAAAATATCAGAGAAAATATAAAGGATAACAGTTTTCACCATAGGTTTTGGGCAGAATATATAAGAAAACTAAAAGCCGTTACTTTTCAAAAATCTGACAGTCAACTCAGATTGAAATATGTTAGATATATCAATGGATATCTTATAACTATATCGTCCCTTCAGGATATTGGAATTATGTAAAATGCAAAAACTTTAAGTATACAAATCTCAGGCAACTCAATCAGGACTCATTAGAAAATCTTTTTGGGTTAATAAGACAACATAGTCCTACAAATAAAAACAATCTGCTACCACTTTGAATCGGCATTAAAGTCCTGAATAATAACTCGTTAGAGTTCTTATATGAGCAGAGGTTCAAATTGTGAAAGCGATTCTAGTGATATATTATTTGATTTTCATGACATTGTGTTTCAACAGAATGTTGCAGCAGAGGTCACTAGAAACGAATATGTAGCGCCATCTACCACTTCAAACTTAGATATAGTAACAGCAAATAAAGATTTGCCTGTTTTGCATATCGATGAACATGATGAGGAGATGGAATCAGCAGAGCAGTTACGAGGATCTTTGGCTATTTTAAAAGACCAAACATGCTCGGAATGTCGCAGAACTCTATAGAACAGAGTTAGTTACATCCTCAACCAAATTCGAGAATGGTGGTCAAATAAAACATCTCTTACTTACCCAAATATACGACTATGTGAAACAGTTGATGTTGCCACAAAGGTTTTTGAGCGTGATGTGCGCAATTAATTGTTAAGGAAACATATTAGTCTATATTGTACGACAGTAATGATGACTGAGTGCAATTAAACTTAGATGTGTGATGACCACAGAGATGAAATGTCTATGTTGCTTTTGCGTCGCCTTAGCAACTTATTTAATAAGAAACGAATGTCAACTTATAAATCAGTCATTTGCCTTAACAGTAGAGTCATCTGCAGATGCATTGAAGACTTCGCAACAACTAGGAATGGCCAAATAATTTACATAGTGTTACAACATCAGGGTTTTGCTAATTACTGTGCTAGATTTAAAATCAATCGGTTAAGTCGGTGGTAATTCGCTTTTGTATGAATTTATGTACGTATAAAATACCTTTTGCGTAACTTATATCTTGTCAATTAGGTAACACTATAAACATTGAAAGTTTTTATTATTATTAATATTAAAAATGCTGTAACAAATAACCATATTCCCTTTGTTTCACTTTTTGAAAGAAAAGAAACATCCAAAACTTTGGTTTTTACTGTTTTCGACGAGGTTCTCAATACAGGTGAATACAGGGTTAATTTTAAGTATGGCCAAATTTTAACATTAGAAACTAAATATTGAATTGAAAGTGCATTCTAATTATTTTTGTAAAATTGTTACAAGATGAAATAAATAATATTCATTTAAAAATATCCCACGAAATTCATGAATTGTATGCACCGAGTCTTGTGAATGAGTTCCGTAATGCTGGCAGTGTGTCAATTTACGTTTACCTATACTTGTGATAGTAACTATTGTTGTCTGTCGCTCTAAGTTAATTTTTCCCGATCACTTTTAATTTTAATATAAGGCAATAAAAATATTTTATTTTGAATTTTTCGTAATTGAAATTATATCCATACGTTTTGTTTTTTGTGTCATAAAAATTAAATTTGGGATTTTTTAAAATTATTTTCTATTACATAAATAATCGATTTTGAACAGCTTTTGAAAATTTGGGCGGACCCTTAAAGGTAATCCTGTATTTATTTTGGATTGGATTGGATATATATATCCTCTCAACTCCATAATTTATTAAACAATACAAAAATCTAGTTTGAAAGGACGTACTTCTCTATTAGTCCTGTATAAATTTGGTAAAGATCTGGTCAAGGCTCCAGAGATTAGAAGTTCAGTTGTTGTAATTTAACAGCGTTTAAATTTTATTACTCATCGTGTATTATGTATTAAACATCTTTAACAGATAAATTGCAACGATTTAACGTTTACAGCTAAATTACAACGATTTGACTTTTACAGAGAAATTACTTTGTAATACTGTCAGGGAAAAATTCAGTAGTGAAGATATTGACAAAATATAATACTTTTGTTTTTCTAGATTCTCCAGGTGTGAATACGGTTATATTTTAAGCTGTTGTATTTTAAATGATCGAATCTGTAGTCTAGTGGTACGATGTCATTGTTGACATGTGGTCATGGGTTCGAGTATCGAGTCGGGCAGATTAAAAATGAGGTTTTTTTAGTTTTCTGATAAAAGCAATGTTGCCCGGGATTGGATAAATGCCCGGTTGACGATTGGCCTGCCACCTATCACATTGTTGAACTAAACATACTTGGGTAACCGTGGGTGCACTTGTTTTACCTCTGCCTACCTCTCGGGGATACGGGCGTGAAGAAACATTTTTTTTTAAATTTAGTTCACGAGTCCCTAGGAATTCAATGGATTTTCGTAGTTCTACGAGTTCGCCAAGTACCAAGTGTTTCTCGTGTGCCGACTGAAAATGTTAAGTAAAATTATTATTTCAGAAATCATTTTAAACTCACATTCGAGTTATTTATGACATTTGATATTAGTAATCATTAGTATTGAATTCACAATAGATAGTATTTGGACAATTTCAAATGCATTCATTTTACATAAACTGACTATATTTTTGGATTTTAATGTCAATTTTATCTCAGTATGATTTTTTTAATAATATTGCCATAAATATTCTTGGTTCAGAATAGGTTAAAAAAACAACATATTATATATGGTCTAATCGTATACCTTATTTTATGCCAATAAAGATGAAACTAATGCCTGACTCGTGTGCTGTCACAAGTTGTATTTAAAATAACATTTCCTCTTCAGTTTCCCTGAATGTGACAGAGCCAGTGCCGTCTACGAGTTCGCAGATACCAAGTATATCGAGTGTGCCGACTAAAAATGTTGAGTATAATTGTTTCTCCAAAAATTACGGTACACAAACCTGAAATTTATATGTATTTTTGGAATTTTACAGTTTCCAAAAGTAATACAGAGTAGGACTGATCTTTGTTTCTTGGAAACAAGTATTTTTTAACCATAAACTAGCAAACAAAAAGAAGAGACGTCTGATTGCGTCTTTCTGATTTCAATGTCATTGGGAAAGTCATGTATTACATTTAGCGGAAAGTTTCATGTTAAAAAATTTATTCTATATTTTCCGTCGTTAGCACTTCGTGAAATCCCATTGTTATTTAACACTTTTATTATTGCACTTGTGCATTAATTTCACTTTTACACATATATTTTTAATATATTACTCGACCGGTTACACTTTTAAGCATAATTAGGAATTAATAGTATAACTAGTATATATACATTATATATATAATTAATAAAATAACAGGGTGTAATATAATTAGTTAATTATATTATATCCTGAAGATGCTTTAACCTTTCGTATGCCGGAACGCGCCAATTTTAAATGTTTCATATGCCGGAACGCATATCTGCGCGATGACAACTGTACTCAAAAATACGCCTAATTCGTTAAGAATTATTGCCTATGATCGTGTGAAATTGCTTGAATGAGTGAGTATACTAATAAAGCATCTCTGTCGTTAGAGGAATTCATTCAACTTCAAAATCGTCAAATAAAATTGAATGAAAATTCGACGTGTTCGTTCTTGTACCGCGTAATTTGCTCTGTGTTTTTGTTGTGATATTTGTTATATTATTTGAAATTATGTAAAATGCAAAAGCTGTAAGTGTTTAATTCCAAGCAACTCAATCAGGACTCATTAGAAAATCTTTTTGGGTTAATTAGACAACATAGTCCCAGAAATAAAAACCAAACCTGCTATCAATTTGAATCGGCCTTAAAGTCCTCAATAATAACCGTATGAAATCGTAAGTGAGCAGAGGTTCAAATTGTGAAAGCGATTCTAGTGATATATTATTTGATTTTCATGACATTTTGTTTCAGTAAAATGTTACAGCAGACGTAACTAGAAACGACAATGTAGCGCTATCTACCACTACAAACTTAAATATAGCAATATGAATAAAAATATGCCTGTTTTTTAAAATCCAAAATAAATATAAATAATTCCTTAAATTTATGTTTCTTTTGTGGCAGTTCCATCGCCCGCATGAAAATTAGAACTAACACCTCGCAAGAAGAAATTATTGAAGATAATAGAAAAAAATATTACAATTAAATCTCTTCGTAAAGAGATTGTAAAATTTAAACTTAAGACAACTGTATTGTGAAATCTTTAGGAATCAGAACCGCAAGTCCCTCGGTAAACGATGGACGAAAGAAGATAAAAGCTTTGCATTGGCCGTTTATAAAAAATTCCCAAACGCATATGAATACCTTAACTATTTGTTACCAAAGCCCAGCGTTAGAACTCTATAACGATTTTACAAAAGGCCTCAGTGGATCCAGGTGTATACTCTTCTGTTATGGCTCATTTAAAAAAGAGAGGAGAAACATTCTCAGAGGAAAATAAAATGTGTTCTTATGTTTGACAAAATAGCCCTTAAGAAAAGAATAATTTATAATATTGCTTCATATAAGGTGGTTGGTTACGTAGATATAGGCGGCGATGAGGGTAGGACTCAGGAAGTAGCCGACCACGCTTAAGTGTTTATGCTACGCCTTGAAGCATAAGGAAATAATTTTAACAATCAACAGCACAAAACTTTGTTAAAGGGACAATATCATCTCAAACACTAGCTTCATTTATAAAAGAATTTATTCGTGCAGTAAGAGCTACTGGCTATACAGTTATTTCAACTGTTTTCGATCAAGGTCCAACAAATGTTGGAGCTTTAAATATGCTTAAACATTTCTCAGCCAATCCAGTCGAGGTAAATTTTTATGTCATTGACAATGAAAAAGTATACATCATTTATGACGTTCCACATCTTTTCAAATCGATAATAAACATTTTTTTAAACGGTGGTGAAATGATGACGGACAACAAAACGGCAAAATGGTGTCATTTAAAGAACTTCGAAAGATGTTACACTAGCACACTTCATTTTAAAACAATTACGAAATACGTGTATATTTACAGATTAGGCACACACAACAACACATTATGGCAGGCCCATCACAAGAAGTAATAGATGTAGACACACACCAGACTAGGGAGAGGGATGAGGAAATTGAAAAGATAATACAAATATTACAAATAATTAGTATTGAATTTGGTGTGGTAGAAAGTAATAACATTTGAAAGGAGTTAGAGAAGGATAAGATTGATTTGGATCTCTCTGATGAATTGTCATGGGTTTTTAATGATATTATTTATTTGTATACGAAAAGAAGAGGGGTATAAACAAGGGCATTTAAAATTTTTCAATAACGCTACTAAAATTAAAAGTATAGATATAACTGTCAAGGGAGTTAGGGAAAAATTAAAGTTGTCCAAATCAAACTTAATTTCTTAGTTGCGACTCCCATAGTTGAGATAGTTACTATTTAGATGGCTTTTTGACGAAGTAAAGACAGGTGTTACAAAATTTCAGATTAGTGCTTCAGTGGTACGTAAGAGATTTAAGAGCGATAAAGATGGTAGAGTGAAAGAAACTATCAAACAACAAGAAAGTACACAAAATATATCACAATATGGGTTCACAAATCAACACACATCACTGTTAAAAAGGATAATACTAGCTCCAAAACGTATGACTGGCATTCTTAGAAGTTTACGCCCTCTTACTCAGACAATTTTGATGGTCATGGAGGATAAATATTATGATGAGTTAAGATCAGCACTCTCACATAGTTTAGCAATGCTTCCAATGAGTAACGAAATAATAAACTCATTAAAGGAAGCAACACATCCAGGGAGTGTTTCAGTAGTATTAAATTAATTGGGGGATATATTATTAACTACCGCTAAATTCACTCAAAAAGTATACTTACATTATTTACAAATATGTAGCACAAAGGATCAGGGTTTAATGTTAAGTGGAGTTTTCGGGTTCTTCTATCATTAAATATACTGATTACTGAGCAAATACACTTATGACATCGGAGTTAGTTTTCCACGCCATGTTTGAGACATACCAAGAAAATTTAGATATTCTTTCTTAAATTTTAACAAAAGCTAAATGGCATAGTAGGAAAGAATTGTCAAACGTTTTCTTAGAAAAGGCGAATCAACCACAAGTAATGTTTTCCTCCATAACCTTCAGTTACGGGGTTTAGGAAAATACATTTTACTCAACCTTTTTTTTAAGCTATTAACTTTACAAGTGATCCAACTCAACTCCAATATGCTTTGAAGAAAATTAAGTGTTTTGGTTTATAACATGTTCCCATATACAGTAATTACTGTATTTTTGAAAGACTTAACTTTCTTTACGTAGTTAAATTATAAGTAAACAACTTACGTGTGTTTAAAATAAGTAATTTGAATTAAACAAAAATGTTAAAACACACAAAGCAATAAATATTTCCTACAAAAAAATGTTTTACTTTACCTTACAGTCAAGCCCAGTATCTCCAGAGCAAAGTTTCCTTCTTTTAAGTTTTTTTCTTCTGTATTACATGTGATAACATGATTAGTAGCTCTTCAAATGATGATACGTTCATTATAAAGCAAGCAAAAAATGTTTTTTTATTCATTTTTAACGCTTCATATTTTAGAAACTTTAATTGCCATCAGGATTCACGGCCTTATTAAATGGATGGATCCAGTATCTTTCCTTTAAATTGATGCAATGTCTTCTTCTTAATAATAACGGTAGAGCAATACGCTTATTGCGATGCATAGCAGAAACACGTCTATCACCATTCACGAAATACAGAAAAGTCACTCAATAGTACAGTAGTGGAACGGGTTGTTTTGCGGCACCGTAACGCATTTTTGTGTTTCAGACCTTAGAGCGTGCGAGATCGTACATTCTCCATGGAAGTCGTAAGTTAATATTTTAAATTTATATATTTTACCCTGATTTAAAAATCGACATTGGTAGAAAACTTTTTAGATTATTATGACTATGATGTCAGTATGTACGTATGTGCATATAAATATATATTTATAAATGGTATAACCGATCCAAATGTGGTTGATGCAATTGATTAGTTTCCGCCAAACTTAGATTAGCAAAAAATCCGGATTCGGCTTAAGAGATATCATGAAATTTTAAAAAATCCTCCAAAAAGATTTTGGAGAATATATTTTTTTATACCAATTTTAACAGTTAAAAAAGTACGTTTCCAAAATCAAAATCCGATCATGTTTTCAAACTTACAGCTTTTCTAAAACTGAAATTATGTTATTTACAACAAACTTATAGGATTTGTTTTTTTGGTCTTGACAGACGGAAAAAAACTGATCCTATTAGTTCAGTTTATTTTAAGAGGTAAGGAACCCTAAAAGCACCAAATTTTTAAGATGTATATTTTTGTAACAAATAGCCTTTCCTTTATTTTTGCAAATAAGTAATTATTTATTCATCTTCTATTATTATTTGTCTAAAGCAATGACATCTAACATATTATCATAAATATGATGAGAAATAAAACACGTTTTTCTTGTTTGGAAAGACAATATTTGTTTTTGTCAATAAAAATGTATGGATAATACCGCATTTTATTTACATATTCAACACCTATCGGTACAACTATCGATAGAATTAAAACAGTGATGAATAGAAACATCCGTAGTAGTTTTCTTTGCTTCGTTGGGTCAAAAATTAGGTCAAGTTTCAACTTGTAATTTCTCGTACATCTCAAGCCCTTTTGACAAACTTTTTTGATAACTACTTCGAATGTATCCTGAATGTGGCCCCGCTGGTCCGTACCGCTGAAGGGTCTTTAGCGATGGAACCAGCGGGCCAGCTTCTTGTCAGGTGACGTCATAACTGTGAAGGTCTATGACGTCACCAAGGACAAGTAAGGGGAAAGGAAGATCTTCCCAGCCAGACAAGGTGTACGTACTGCCTGGGGACCGAAGTCCATTTGAGAAGCGTTGAAACTTATACATACTGTGTCCAAGATAAATAATTGTGATATCGCGATTCAGGATTTTATTATATTTACTGGTAGGGTTTATAGATTGCTTGAACCGCTACACTGTATAAGAAGTTTAGACCACCACAAGTTACCTAATATCCCAAAGATATTTACTCTCTGAATGAAATGACAACACGAATGAATGTTGTCATTTCATTCAGAATTTTTGAATTTTTGTTAAATTAAATGTGGCAAGTCAATGTTGGAAAATATATTCTTAATACAACGAATAGAATGAAACGCAATGCATTAATACATTTATTCTACCCACAAAATAATACTTAAAATTAATGTACATTAAAACAGGGTACAAGCTGGTTTGTACCAGTTAATGATACATTATCGCGAGTAAATAAAATGAAGCAGAAATCCATCAATGTTATACTATTATTAATGTTTATGCTTACTTAAAGGATTTTTTTCTTTTAGGTCAATCGCTCAGAGAAAACTATTAGAGAAAAGCGTTCACTAAATGAATGTTGAAGAAATCTTCAAAAAATTTGTAGTCTTCAAAAAACTATACAAAACGTCAAAATGTATATTATCTTAGAAGTACTAAATCATAATGATGCTGTAAAACAACTCTCAATAAACTTGACTAGCTCTTTTGCTGTTTTATTACAAAGACAATCATTTAATTGTAAAAGAAACAAGAGAGGCCGCAGGTAGAATTTGCATCAAACAATTTTAGCACTAAGACTTAACAAATCTCTTGCATGTTATCGACTTCTGCGTCAATTATTTATTTGCATTGCCATGCCAGACCAGCAGGGCTACTCTTGAAATCCGATTTAAGTTTTTATCCAAAAATTAATTGAAGTACATATTTCATACTCTGGCAACCATAGCCAATTATTGGATTCAACGACAGCACCACACGGGTTTCGAAATATTTTTGGTATTATTATATTGGGTACTCTTGACGCGCTCATGACATCCAATATTGGATGTGTCATTGTTTTTCAATTGTGTTCATTGTTGGATATAGACTACTTTTCAAAACGTAGGTTTTTGTAAAAAAAAGGTTTTCGTGAAAGTTTAATTTTTAATTCTTAAAATGGCCCGTCAGGTATTTGCTTATAAAAATTTGTACCGCGCTCGTAACCAAGACTTTAGGAGTAGAAGAAATGAACGTTGGATGATAATGTATGCCGACTGGACATTTTCTATGTCGGAAGAGGAGTTTATTTTAAACTATATGCTCAGCAAAAATTTGTTGGCGGAGTTCAAATAACTCTGCAAACGAAATTAAAAATGTTATGCCTCTTCACAGAAGATCCAGAGAAATATCACCAAAATGTAAATATATTTATAAAAAGTATAGTACGACCTAGAAGTCGACATGTTTAGTCGAGATAGTATAATTTGCCTTTTACGAACTGCCTAGCAGGAAGGCAGTTCGAAAAACAATTGTTCTATCATACCATAAAATAAAACAATTGAATTTGTGCTTACACGCGGCCAAAGTGTAACTTTGTATTTTGGTTAATTAGAAAGAGAATCAATAAACATATTATGGATGTGCTTAACAGAGACAGAGATATATAGCGATTGATCGATAATTTTATTGATTGATAGGAAAACTACATAGAAACGCGTTTTGTCTTATATATTTCATCAGAGCCTAAACCCTTTAAATATATTTATAGCTGTGTCTTTATTATTTCATAAAATGCAATTCCCACCATCCAAAAAGAAGTTTCACTTCAAAGAGACGAGCGCTTTTATTTAATCTACTATTCCCAATATGTTGTTGAATGTTCACTCTTTAATTAAAATAAAGCATTTAAAATTTTTGCTATTTCTGAGTTTATTTACTTTTGCTCTGCTCCTATAAAAATGCTGGGTACAAAATGCTGGGTTTTTATAAATTTATAGAACTAAAACAAAGTTTGTCGTACATACTAAAACACCTTTTTACCACCTACTGAGTTTATTAACGATAATATTGTCACAACACAGTTACATGAATTATCAATTATTTAGAAAGTAATTAGTAACAAATTACTTATGCAAATCATGGTTTGCTAACTCAAGTTGTGTATCTCGATTCACGTTTTTCCGAGTTGGCACATAATTAGCTTGATTTATTTCATTCTTGGCAGTTAACACAGATTAAAAAGCTGTCAGTAATATTTCCCTGTATTTGACATGCATTTTTAAAATATTAATAAACTTTGCAGAAATAATGAAAGATAATTTATCGTCTATACATTTTTACATATATATTATTAAAACTTACTTGTAATTCATTATGCCGCAAAAAGCCTACTCCTGATTTTTATATTATACCGCTT
>DWCB01000022.1:0-11316 GCA_018236965.1 Apodemia duryi
TATAAAAAACAATTTGATTCTTAACTTAGATGGCTAAGCATCAATGGCAATGTCGACGCTAATCTCAATTTAGCTAGAATTTGAATACCTACATTATTGAACGTAAGTCGTCTTCACAGTATGTATTGATTTATTTCTGTAGCACGAGATAGCAAAATGCAGATGGCGTCCTCGAGTTAAAATATAATCGTCACCGTCACCAATTTATATGTTTTTGATATTAACAAAAATGTTAATGTTGCGTTGTTATCCGTATAACAGGAATGTAATGCCACCAACGTAAATTTACCGGCTACTTTACCCTACGGAGCCGGAAATGATTGTGATTGTCGCTAACGGCTATTGAGATAATGTAAAACAATATACAAAGCCATGGCACTAACCTGGACGATGGCGATGAGAACTCTACCACCTAGGAGTCACAATAGTAATGATATGTTTGGCTTTCGCTCGCCTCTATGAGCTTGGCTTGGCACGAAGCTTCCCTGTAGTTAATGGCGAATCTGAATACAAAGCGAGCCGCCTACTTGTGCTTGCTATTTTATGCTTAATAAAGACATACTTATTACACGTTTATTATTAAAGTGAAATTACGTTCTAAATTATCTAGTTGGTGCTGGATGACCAAGCGTCTGTATTGGGCCGGGAAAATTCCGCACATTTTAGTGTCTGCGTGCGTGGTCGAAATAAATAATGTCCAGTCTGCAAAGCCTTATGGTTTTGTTGAATATTTACGTTTTACTTACACGCAGACAGCAACGCCAAAATTATGTCCACGCAAAAAAACAAGCGGGTTGTAAGCTATTCCTACATATGTATCGCCTTAAGAAGACTCGTTTTTTGTATTTAGAGATTTTTTTGACAAATAAAAAGGGTATAAAAAAATTTTTAATGTGCATAGCCAGGCAAATATTTTAGTGTCAGGAATTTTTGGTAGCACAACAGCTGAGTCCGAGAAAATTGGTACAGGCTGGCTCTTCGGTTTCACATGGTGACCCTAGTTGTCGCTATGCGCTCTGAAAATTTTGACGTCAGTGTGACACATTTATTCAGTGCAATACCGACGCCGTGTCCTTTACGGGTTACTGGCATTCAAAGAAATGTGACGTTGGACTTGTTTTAACTTAATACTCTTGTTTATATTAACTTGTATTTAAATCTGACAAGTACTTACACCGAGTGCATATTGTAATTTCTAGCTTTAAGTTATCTAGGCTACACTTTTTTAATAAAAAATATAAATCATCGTCACAGCCATATCCCTGAAGGTTAGCCAAAGGTGCAAGAAGTGCAGGCACGATTAAATAAAGGAAGTATTCCTGTCATATCTGTGGAAATATCGGGATTTAGTCTCTTAAATTTTATTTATAACGATTTATTCGACCTGGTATTTGGAGTCAAGATCTCAAATACCTACACCGAAACCGGTACCGCTTACTTGTAAAATATTTCTGTGTACAACTGATTTTCCCAATAGACAATCAACGCACAACTTAAAACTGATCCGGTTGAAATTTGGCATACAGATATTGCGGTCGAAATAGGTAAGCATGTGTGCAGTAGCCACCTTGGACAAAGGTGTTATATACATAACTTTACTTATACAGCATACCGATAATAATTCCAACCGCATAAATTATGCACACAACTCTTGTGAATCATGCCATCGAGTTATGAAATGGTGGTCAGCTGTGATTCATTTATCATGACTTAGGCGCACTCAGACTAAGAGTGTACATGTTATAGAGCACGCCTTTCAGTTTTATTCATAAAACTTGAAACTTAAAGTAATTTTATCCCGAATATTTGTCAAACACAATCATCACTTACTAAAACGATATAAATTTAAAAAAATGTTATTCTTTAGTTTTGATTGTTACTAGCTTAATTTTATCTTTATTCCGTAAAAAAATTCATGCTAATGAAACTCTTCACTTATGTATGTTATCTATAACTAGAAGGCCGCGTAGTGATGAATTTAAATAAAAGCGCCAGTACTAATTGACAATTTACCAACTTTATTTTTTTGTACATTAATAATCAACCAGTTTCAAAGACATCATTATAAAGGAGTTTCACCAAGTGCTGACGATGGAGGATATAAATTATATAGAGGGCTGAGATGGAGATGGAGGATATGAATTATATGTTCGCGCTAGCGTCAATCAGTTACTTTGTATGATTCAATGTAGTTATTTTATTGACAACATTGAGGCACAGCGTGAAGTCTTATAAAATTAACAGTAAAATGAAAACGTAATTTGGATTAACATATTTATTGAATACGCTTAACCAAGATACACGAAGCATATGGTACGCTAAAACAAAATGTGGTCAAGAATTTCGAATTAAAATATTAATATTTCGATAAGATATTTTGTTGGAATTATATTTTCCTAGGGATCGCCCTGTGGTTGAACTTCGACCATAGACTAGCGATTACATTCCTTTTAAGTTTGTCATCAGACTTTAGCCATTATGAATATAGTATGTAAGATATGTGTGTATATCATCGTGTACATGAATAGTGTTGTAATGTTTATTTTTATTGATTTAATATTCTAATGCATACTATTTAAAAACATATTAGGTTTTTGCAGTCCTCCACAATGCAGACTTTTACTGTGCTAAATTTCATACTCATCTGTTCGCGTAATTATCATAAAGGGAGGTGCAATGTTTTTCCTTCACGTTTTAAATTTTGTGGTAGTAAGTCACATATCATTGATTAAAAATTGTAAAACATTATGACAACATGGATAAAATTAAGTGAATTCACTATTAAAACCCGTCGAAGAAATAGAACACGAAATTTAGATTTTAAAAATCAATTTGTTTAAATATGGCTTTTCTTCTTTCGTCTTTAACTCTGGACTCATTGCTTTATATGATTGATTATTCAGTACCTGTTTATACAAAAGTGTGGTTAGTTGCATATGACGTGTCGCAATTTTATCCCTAAGTTTAATATTAGTAGTAAAACATTATATAAAACCTTTTAATATGCTTTATTAGCCACTAGCCAGTAGATACATCTAAAAACTTGCTTTCTACATTATAGGATAATAAAGATTTCATAGAGATTTCAAGCACTTCAATATAAGTTGATGTAAATGAAAGGAAAACACCAGTTTAAAAAAATCTTGTAATAAATACGTGCAATACCCGCGCTCTGTATTCTATACTCTAAGTACTAAGCACATAGTTAAATCTAGCAGCTTTCTCGGTGTTCACTGTGTTTACCTCAGAAAGCGACCGCCGCGCGCCGTCATGATGTCCCACATATTAAGATTATATAGACATAGCCCTAACTTGTTGTTTATTAATCTTTCTTGTTATTAGTAGATGTGTTATAACTTGTAAGCATTTTCCCCGTGTTGGTTCCGGGCTCCTTTGAAGAATAAACCAACTGCCGTTCTGCCAGGCAGGTCGCAAATTCGACCGATTGGCTATGCGGGTCACTGCCATCGTGACTACTAGGTGGTAGAGTTCTGCATTGTCTCTCCCGGATCTAGTACCACCGCCTTACCTATTCCTGCCGCAATAGCGGCAGTGCTTGTCACTGTCGTGTTCCAGTTTGGAGAGTCAGGTAGCCGGTCAACTTATGCATGTGGCATTAAATTTCGCCACAAGATGATCCTGATGATCTCCTGATGGAAAGAAAAAACCATCGCTTATTCTATAATTTATAATTTGGTTTCTACCAAAGATGTTAATGGTGCGTTGCTATCTTGTGGCGAGGTCTAATGTCACATATATAAGTTTACCGGCTACCTTACCCTCCATACTGGAACACGATAGTGTTAAGCACTGACGCTATTGCGGCAGGAATAGGTAAAGCGGTGATACCAGAGCCGGGCGAGATAATGCAGAACTCTACCACCTAGTAGATATTGATACATTTTTTAGAATAACTTGAAATAGTCCGCCCGCGCCGGGTGGTTCTGTGAAGTTTGGTAGTGATCCGACAACACATATTTTTGCTTTTTATAGTTACATTAAGACTTTGAGCTATGCCAACAGACAGTTGGACGGACTTGTCGAAAAAGTGTATTTAATATTTACATTTTACAATACGTGCATATGAGCATTGTCAGTGGGGATTTAACACTCCAAGGCATAACATGGACGCTCGCAGAATAAATTTAACGTACACCATATCTATAAAATATTTTATTGCGTACGAATATCATCTAATCTAATAATTTAAGGCCGTTGACTTTTTGTTCAAGTTGATCGGCCTGTTTATCTGCTCGTACCCTAGCTTTTGATGGAATCGGTGCAATCTTTGTATTTTTGAAGACATATTAGGTCCTTACGCGGGAAACGTTTTGAAAACCTGGCCACTTCGGTCTCAAATATCTGGCATTTGGTTAAGAATTTCAAATGCAAAATTACATGCTCGCTCTGTTTTTCAGTCAGATACCCTAGTTGACGAGAAATAATTGTGTTGAGAAGTGATTTTGAGGACATAATATATCAAAAAAATTTTGAGATCGTAGGTCAGAAGAAATGTGGTACGGAGCAATTTAAAGTGATTTTGAGATCATAGATAACAATGAACACGAGGAATTGAAAGTGATTTTCGGATCATCGATCAGAAGGAATACGAGGAATTGAAAGTAGTTTTGTGGTCATAGATTAAAAGGAATAAGGGAAATTAAAAGTGATTTTGAGATCATAGATCAGAAGGAATAGGAGGAATTGAAAGTTATTTTGAGATTATAGATCAGAAGGAATACGGAAGATTGAAAGTGATTTTGAGATCATAGACCAGAAGGAATACGACGGATTGAAAGTGATTTTAAGGTCATGGATCAGTTGTGTATGCAGTAATAAAATTACCACATTAATTTACGAGATGGCTCTATACAAAATTATCTGCATGCGAGCGACTAGCTAATTAATAAATAACGGTTGTTTTCGTTTTTAAAGAAAACATTTCAATGTTGTCTTCTTAAAAAGCAAAACCTTACATAAATACATAATTTCATCCAAATCGTAAGAGCCTTTTCAAGATACCACAATTTTCAAGATATCACAAGATACAAGGTGTAAAAGGACGTAAAAGATGACCGATTGGCTATATGAGTCACTAACATCGTGGCTACTAGGTGGTAGAGTTCTGCATCGACTCGACCGGGTCTGATACCACCGCCTTACCTATTCCTGCCGCAATAGCGTCAGTGCTGGTCACTGTTGTGTTCCGGTTTAGAGGGTAAGGTAGCCGGTAAACTTATGCATGTGGCATTAGACTTTGCCACAAGATAGCAACGCACCATTAACATCTTTGGTGTCTATAGGCGATGGTTGACTCTTGCCATCGGGAGACCCATCTGCTTGTTTGCTATCTTATGATATAAAAAAAAGCGCTTTTAATACAATTCATGTGAACTCATTGACTCATTGCAAGTGACAAAATAAATACTTTGTAACCTCTGAACGCAGAAATACCTACATATTAACACGATTTCGTTATCTTTGAGCGCATTAACCTAACTTAACCCAAATGGTTCAATAAATCCAACAATCGATGGGATCTGGTGCTCGTCGGCCACTGCCGAGGCACGCTTGCTTATTTGCTTTCGCGCAATGGTCACTTTTCCAACCTAACCTAACCTAAATGAATTAATAACGGTAGGTAGTATCGTATGCAGGTGTATATATAAGGAAAAGAAATAAAATTATTTGACTTTGCCTTTGCCTTAAATTGCTTAAATAATAATTTAAAACTAGTTAAGCCTAAGGTATTTAGACAAAAGTAGATTTTCCTGGACTAAAATAGTATATCTTGACTAAGCGTGTCAAGAATATGAACGGTTTGGCCTAAGCCAAACTAGTTTGGTCGGAAGTCCTCTTTGGCCGGTAACTTATATACCGTATTATTAAAAAATATATAATTAGAGTCATTAGAACGAAAACACTGATTTTCGACAAATTTAAATAAATAAGCAGCTATAATTTCAAATAGCTAAATGCTAATAGATACTTCCTTGGTCGTTCAATAGTAAAGAATTGTGCCAGAAGCCTTACTAGCATTTCTACTGCTTCAGAGATAATTCCGATATTTGTAAGCCTTTATATATACAATGTGAAAAATTAGTAAAATTTTATCATGAACACAGTCAGATATATTCTATATCGAAACCGGGCTAAGCAGATGGAAAATACTAGAAGAAAAAAGAGATAATTAGGACAGGTCTTATTAATGTAACTAATTTTGATAATATAGAACAGCATGATTTATTTAGGCACAAAATAGTTTGCTGCTCGACAAATCACTAAAAGTTTTTATTAAGTATTCTCCTCTTAATCCTTATCTTAAATAAGTAGAAAAACTACTTACAGGTTTCTGTCCGTACTTGTTTTGCGATAAGTCCATCTTGATGATTTCTTTTACGGGAACTTCTGGACTGGAGAAAGTATCTGGAGGTAGATAAAAATATAATTAAATTCAAAGTTCCTGCATTAGTCACAAAAAATTGGGTTCAGATAGAAAAAATTTGAAAAATTTAAAAGTGCACGCCTCATAACGCTTATTTAATTTTCAAGAAGAAAATAAATTGTATTACTGATTGATTCGTATTAATTTATTTTATAATGTAGCAGTGCGTTAGTTATAGATTTAACTATTTCGCGCCATTGTCATCTCTGATAACTAAGTTAGGGCGCATTCTCACAGTAAACAGATGGCCGAGCATCCATGTGTTGCTAACGCTATTCTTTATTTACATATGTATATACTAGGTACAACAAAGACTAATCGATTATATCTTTTCATAAATTATAATTAAACGACACTAAATTATACAGCCATTGGTAATAGGAAACTGCGCGTTGTAATTCTGAAGCTAAAAAAAAAATATCTCGACATGTTAAGTTTTGTGGGCGTGATCGGGACTTTTTTTTACAATAAAAAATAAAAATGTCTTTTATAAATTTAAAATTAATTAAAACAAGTATTTTTACTTGATATCCACGTATTTATATCATTCTATAAGTGCAATATAACTAAAATAGAGACAAACCGGCGACGTTAGCTAAGTACTTAAAGCCGTACGACCTGTAAGCACTCGAACTAACTTACCGGCCAGGCGTGGGTTGGAATCCCAAGCTGGTCTTAGAAACCAGCTTGGTTGAGATTTGACCCTTACCGCGTAGGTTAAAATTTCACAACCCAGCAGTTAAAACCGATCCAAAAAAAAAAAAATTGAAAAAAACTAGAGATATTTTTATTTCAAAAACGTGAAAATAGACTACTACCTACACCACTTCACGTTATGAGGCATGCAATATTGTAGTTCGTCAAGTAATGCCGTGTAATTGAATGTGCTTAAAGATGAAATGAACATATTACGGGGTTAAATCTCTTAGTAATTTGCATTTCGTTACACTACACTATAAACTTAGCAAATTAAAGCTAGTGAAGAGTGAAATACAGGACTATAAAAATAAAAAAATAAAATTCAACTTACCAGTGAAAATTTTTCTGACCTATTTTCTAGACGTCTTTATGAACAAATGCCAATACTACACTGGTACAGTATCGCCGTGTAGAGCGAATTTATAAATGAGAATCAGCGGTCAAACCGATTATTTGTCGCGATTACAGACGTGCAGCAAAAATACATAAACCTGTCAGTTTAAAATTATTAATTGCGTCTGAAGTAAACAGTAAATTCTTATTCAGAAAAACAGTTTTTCTTTTCAGAGTTCAACAACTGACGTTACAGACATTGTTTCGCTTACTTTGACTTGCGTAAACTTATTATTGTTGGTGTAGGTTCTGTCGTAACTGCTTCAGTGAGGTGTAAAAATTTGGTTTATAGAACTATATCTGCGTTACTAAAATTTAATTGTAATGCATTACGCTGACTATGCATTTTTTTCTGTCCTCCGGGCGAAAAGTGGAAATTTTCTGGTCGCTGCGCTAAACGGAAAATAATATACCCTTTAGCCTCTGATTCGCCTTGGCCAACAAAACATTCGATCTGATACTTTTTTTATTTTACTGATCTAGGTATATAAAAATGTTTCTAAAATTTAATAAGATTCATTTCGTATAAAGTATACTTAACGTTTTAAGCAGATTGATAATAAAATATTCATACTTTAAAAACAAGATACTAAACCGGGTGTTTTTATAGCCTGTATCAATTACTCTCTCTTCCAGTTTACGAGTATTTAATGTGTATTATCTATTATTTAGACTAATTAGATATGTTTTTCTAATATATATTTCAAGTTGATAACACAAAATAAACAGTTTTTACGATATTTATGAATCATAAAGCTGGTGATAGTTTACTATCAGCACTGCCCATGTTTCAGGAAATATGATGCCCTACAAATGTATCCTAACATCAAAGAGTACTTTGGGATAAAAACAGACTTCTTATGCTGCTCATTAATTATTCTAAGAGAGCAGAAATTGTGATGGTACATTTTAGTTCATTCTAGGTGTAATTTCTGGTCTTTTAGATCCAGTCTGTACATATGTATTTAACTATGTACATATTATCAAAGTTATTTAAAATAAAACAAAGACAGTGAATAGATTTTCATTTTATTGCGTAATTATTATATTGTATGTTAAACAATCTTCACCTCTACATGCCCGACATTTAAATCTAGCGGTCACCTTCGTTTAGTGTTTACAATTACAGTTGAAACAGATAGGAGATTAAACTGAAGTCTACGTTAGTAAGTACTAGGCAATGTTATAATTACCTACAGCGTCGTGACACAAGCTCGTGATATTATCATAAAGAAACTAGCACACTAATCATCAGGCTTGTACAAAAGAAGAAACTCTTCGACGATAGTAGTAGCTTCGTTCAGAGTAGAGTGCAATCTACGTAGAAGACGATGCTGCTTAGCTTGCAAACTTTGGTCTGGTGGTACGTCACGCGACGTCGCAGGGGAAACTCGTGGGGCGGCGTAGTAAGACTCAGATGACTAATCAGGCTGAGCGACTGAAGCGTAAGAAATGTTGACATGGGTCATTGTAGTTGATCCTTCTGTTGAAGCCTCTTGCTCTTCCGGAGAAGGGGTGCTAGGTTGGCCTAATTCGTCTTCTTGTTTCTTCGATAAGCTCAGCCGTTTAAAGAATTTAGATACTGCACTTTTTTTGTTTTTGGGCGATCTGCCGGGTTGGTTTCTTTGTCCAGAATCAGTCATTTTTTCTTGGTTAATATTGATGGAAGTGGAAGTTGGTGACCGACTGTTTGGCTTTGTTCTGCTCCGGAACCTGTAAAAAATAAATTAATTAAATTTAGGTCAAGCTACCTTGGTTAAGAATACTAATTGACCATTACAAAGGTCTTCAATACAACATTCTCGGTCGTTAGTTATTTGAAAACTGATTGGGGCAACCTAACTTCCTCGGAATTTATACTCTTAACACACTGATAATCAATTGTGAATAAATAGGCTCGAATAGCACTTGAAATTCAACATAATCACCCCAGTTCTTGGTAATTGACTGGCGTAATTTATTTTAATCAAATGTAAGAGTTCAACATTGACTCGGAATACTGTGGATTCGAAAAGCCAATTAGATTCTACGTAGTTAACGCAGTATGCATAAACAAGCGTCATAAGGTTTTCTTAACCTTTGAGGAACTTTGCATTTATTTATAATCACAGATCAATGAACACTAGCCATATTCTGTGTTTATAAACAATGGAGTCCATATCTACTTTTACAGTTACTTAAAAGTTTTTGATACGCGCAAACAATTAACATGTCAAAGTATAAGTATTAGGATTAAAACACTTTGAGTGGCTCATTTTGAGAGATTCTATAGTACCCTGAGCACGATTTAACTTTACTGTAGGCTTAATTTCAAAGCTCTAGCTGACAGTACGTTTATTTTTATCTTGAGGATAATTATCTCTATTTTGTCTAGTAAATATAACACACTACCTTTGGTTAACCTAAATCTTTGCACAAAGTCCTGTTCATCATACTTCGTGAAAAGATTCACTCTTTCACGGTAAATGCGTGGTCGCCTAAATACGTTTGAGCTCGATAACAACTCTGCTGTTTCGATAAACTCGATGCTATCAAAAAAATCGCTCAAATCATCTTCCATTTTGCTTCACAAGTCAAAAATAATAATAGCACTAACACGATAATTCAAACGAAAATAAAAATAACACGATAATTAAAACCGCCACTTAACGCTAAGGGATCAAGATTCGGCCCCGTAAATTTAGGGGATCCCTTAAGGCTTTAGGTGTCCCTTAACTCTTGGTGAAAACGAAATTACTGTTAGGTGTCTCTTAAATATTTTTAGGGGTCCCTTAAAATTTAGGGATCTTTGGTGAAAACGGGCATAAGTCGATTTGTTAGGTATTCCTAATTACGAATTAAAATTTTCTAGCCACATAGTATGAAATATCAGTTTTAAATATTGCGCAATAATTTTAATTACCAAAGAGAGGCAAAATTTATTTAGTCACGCCGTTGTCAATCATAAAATATTAAAAGAACAGAAAACATGACACACGGATATTCGATCTAAACGAGGTAAAATTGCAAGAAATACGTACGAGAAATCATGAAATATCTTTGTAGGTAAATGAAAAGACAGATATTTTTCTAAATACCATAAATAAGACATATAAACTATTAACGCGAAGGATGAATTTTCAAAAAAATATGCGGTTTGTGGTTGTTATATGCCTTAACCTTTAACTGACGTGCTATACGTCTCACAGACGTATTCATTTTATTATTGTAATATTTTATGAAATACGCGGCGCGCGGAATCACCTCTCCCGCTACCTTCACCTTTTGCCATCTTGTTGACGGCTGACGCCAGTCAGTAGTCACAGCCGCAAGCCCGCCGAGTGCACACGTGTGTCAATAAAACGAATCTCCGTCTCACAGACGTAAGTACGGTGTTAATGTACAAAAAATATGCACGTCCCTTGGTCGTCACCTCTGTCTTTACGTTGCTAACTACATAGTGTCTCGTTGACGTAACATCGTTGTTGTAGTCTTATTAATTTTGCGGAATGCCTGGACAGAAGATATCTACGTCTAAAAAGCGAAAAACACCCGTAGTCGATGAAAGTTTGGATATTACGCCAACAACAATACAAAAATACCTAGGTTTTCAAGAAGAGTGACCAAGAAAAGGGGAAAAAATCCGCAATTATCAAAAATTCAGTTTCTCCAGCACCACAGAGAACTCGTAAACGAAACAGTATTTTGAAAGAATCAAAGATATATGAATGTTTCATAGCAGAGGGTGACGATAACTGCAGTTATTTCGACGACGACATAGGCGATCCTGATTTTGCTCT
>DWCB01000023.1:0-11297 GCA_018236965.1 Apodemia duryi
CACCACTTCATAACATTAGGTAGGTACTAACCACCATTATCTTGAATTTAATGACGCGAACGAAAACGAAAATGAAAAGCCAATGACGCGAACAAAATTATAAAACACATTTATTTATATAACAAAGAGATTTTTTATATTTGTATGCTTGTAACGAATAAAGTTAAAAAACTGCTGAGCCGAACTTTAAAGTTCTTTTACCTTTACAAAGCTACATTATCAAAGAGTCACATGGGTTACTTTTTCTTACAGAGAGCAAAAGGAATTTAAAAAAACCATATGTTACAGGTAACAGCTAGTAGCTTGTCATTCAATCGTCATTGCCGTCTATCAAAAACGCACCTCCCATTGGAAGCATTTGGCTGAAACTTAGAGCATACGTCATACATAATTATAATTGGCATCCGCGGAGACCAAGTTTTGGAAAAATTGTGACGTACGATAAGCAAAGCAAAGGCGCCGGCATCAGATACTGAAATTATAAGTCTCGGCACGCCCGCCTAATTTTATGGCGACTATACAGGGTTGTCAACGCCAAATTTAAAAAAAAATAGGATTTAAAATTTGAATAATTAGTTTTAAAACAGAAAACTGAAATACTTACAGTAGCAGCAGCTAATTTAATGTGTAGGAATACTAGTAAAAGATAAATTCTAGTAATAATAATAATCATTACTTTTATGTTTTACTGTAAATATTGGAATAAAATTCTCAAAAAACACACACATTCATGACAGCATGGGCTCAGGCGACCCAAAATTCGAGAGCTGTGAGTCCCACAAGAAATCTAAAAGTGGCGTCCGATTAAAAATTACATTCTCATATCTTAGTGCTGTAAAACCCAGAAAGTTGCTTAAAAACTATTCAGAACATGGCAGCATACTACAAAAACCAGGGCATGTCCTGAAGAAACAGGACGGTTGGCATCTCTAGTATAGATTAACATTGACCCAGAGGTGTAGCGCGCCCGTTGCTTAGCACACATTCATCACACAATTACATAAACTCGTCAGCGATCAGCGGTCCTACTCCACGGCACATCCAGACATGGAATTCGGTACGTATACTATAGTATATTTTGGTACTCTTTTTGGACATTGTTTAAAGATAACATTTTTAGACAAAACTGTTTTAATGAATATTGTTAAGTTTTGCAGTAGTTTATTTAAGAATGTACCCTATAAGTGATGGTATTACTTATCATGATCTTTTTCACACATTTTTCTTTCTTAATTTTTTATTTTAATCGAATGAATAATATTTAATGTATTAAATAAAATCTAATGAAATGCATTAAGTTTTTTTTAAATGGATGTATTTATTCATTTTAACTTTAATGATATATTTTAGTGTACTTAATAATAGTGAAATATTATACAAATGTCATTTGAAATTGACCTTTCTTTCTTTACCCGGCAAAGAGATATGTAAGACTATTCAAAAAGGCGAAATTATTTAAATTTGCTAGTCTCCGCGAACTGTTCCACGTAACCTCCGCGGTGGTACCGAAAAGAAAGACGCCGGTTTCACAAATGGATAAAACTTACCGATGGTCCGGACAAAAAGAAGACCCAAGTGGCACAATTATCCACCCACATCCACCACTCTTCTACCCACGTCGGAACCAAGCACTTTTGTGCTCTCTCACTTAAGTAATCCATAGTAATCCACAAGTCCACTCTCGCACTTAAGTAATCCATAATAGAGCTCTGAGAATTTTTTGGCCTAGCGCAAAATCGTGGACTAATAAGCATACTGAATGTCTACTGCAGTTAATCTAGCTGATCTGACTTAGAAGCGAGCAGCCCGACGTGCAGTACCGTGTTTGTGGTGCCCAGTCAGGGGGTGAATGACACGGGACTTGGACCAAACGTACTTGAAGGGGTGCCCGTCCAAGATCCCTCAAATACCGAGGGGGGGAGAAAGTTTGACTGGCTTCAGTCCTGCTCACTGCCCTCTTCAGTCCAGTCAGTGCGTGACGCGTGTACGTTATCGATATTAAGCATACACCTCATGTTTAAAATGCGAGAAAAAGGCGCAACTCCGGCGCCATACGCACGCCGCCTGTCTATACCTCAAAATGCCTGTCAGATGGTAACCCTACACGGGACAGACTTTTTAAGAGTCCGTAGGGGCGTCGGGAGCCAGGAAGAGGGCACCTCGCGGCTCTTCCGCAGGTTAGCCTTGTATTGCGGGAGCTACTCGTAAGTAAGGGCTTGGGATTGTGATGAGTTTTGTTACTACATCTTCAACCACTATCTATTTAAATATACCTACAGTTTGTATTTTGCAATTTAGATATATTCAGTATATCGTATGTAATTATAACAATATTATATACAACATAATTAAGGAAAAACAAGTAAAGAACGAGGTGTTAATCAATCAGCGATGAGTAATGGCGGGTCGGCGTAAATCGCAGTGTGTCACGTTTAGATAAATATTATGATGAACCGCCGGACACTCGGCCACAACACATTTTTACCGACCAAAATATTATGAATAGTTCAGCAACACAACGCAAACATTTTAAATACGTTAAACAAGGCGCTTGTTGCGTTTTCAAACGTCATTAAAAAAAGGTGTTTATTATTATTATAAGTATTTTACATATAAAGATACTTAAGTTTTTTTGCCGTTTTTGTTTTTATAAAAAACAATAAGCTCATCCAGTAATAAGCGACACTAGAGATCTTAGCTAGAAGCCTAAAAATAATGACTTGTTATGCGTACCAGTGTTAAAATTACATATTTTAATAACATTATCTTTTAAATATGCTTTTTATTAATAGAAATTCGTAATCTAAAAAACGCATAACTACCTATCTCCAGGTGTTGTCGTGTAAAAACTAATTTCGTGTCTTTATTTCTGGTTTTTTTTTTCGTTCTCTATTGAATATTACAATAATCCATTGTTAGCAATCGTAATATCATAATGTTAATAACCACCTACTTTTGTCAACTCTTACTTTAATATGTGTAATTGATATTTTTTATTTGTTTTTATAATTTTTAATGTATATAATAGTCCGATGAAATGTACTCAAATTTGGAAATTGTATTTACACTAATAGTTATATTGACTTATAAATTTGAGTAATTTTATTCAACTGGTTACAATAATTATAATAATTAATCTAAATTTACTGTTATTTAATATGTAGATAAATTTCAATTATCGTTATGATAGCTGTGGCCTAATACTTTTGTAACGGAAAATAATATGTTAATTTAGTTGTTGTATTGACTATTATAGGCTTATAAAAGTGGCTGGACGATAATAAATAAGGCAGTCTATTGTAGCGCGTGCAATTGATTACAATTATACGATTTGTGATAACAAGTTAGTTTTATTGGTGCAGTAGGCCAACATATCCGAAGCGGGATCGTAAGCCAAGACCTATACTCTGGCTCTTACCTCTCGTCCACATCAGTAGCGGCCGTTTCTGGAAAACTAATCTGGAGCATGGATAACATGAAACATACAATACCACGGGTATTACGAACACCGTCACCGGGTGAAGACAACCGACTACGGAGCAGAGCACGCTCACCGATCCTGGGGCAATGCACTCGTTTGAATCGCCCATCGCGAAACCGAAGCCGTGTCCCGTCTTCAGGGTTCGGAGCGCGCTCTTGCAATCATCGGGACAGCCGGAAACGCAGTAGAAGCCGCAGTCCTCTAGGCAAACGGGTGAGTCGTCAAGCGCAATACTCGTCGACAACCCATCAGTTTGGTGAGTCACAGGTTTCTAATGACCTCATTTCACAACTGGTACAGGCTCTTCAAACCTCAAAGAATTCCGGAGAGAACTTTTCATTTCAAAATAATATACCCGAATTTGACCCAAATAACAAAGACCAGACGATAGAGATATGGCTACATAAGGTAAACGAATGCGCCAAGATATATAACTGGACCGACCGACAGACTATACATTATGCATTGTCAAAACTAAAAGGATTAGCCCAAAAGTGGTGTGAAGGACTTTCAACTGTATTATTTTCATGGATGGAATGGCAAGCCAAATTAAAACTTGCTTTCCCTAGCCAAGAAAATTATGGTCAATTACTCTCAACTATGTTAGCTAAGCGAGCTAGCTTCACAGATTCTTTAGAGAATTATTATTACGATAAAGTTGTTCTGATCAATCGTTGCGGAATTAATGGAAAACGTGCAGTCGACTGTATCGTGCACGGAATTGATGATAGGAGTATTCGGCTAGGTGCCGAAGCTGCACGGTTTAAAAGCCCAGACCAATTATTACCATATTTAAAGAGTGCAAAAATTAATTTCGTGCCTAATGATCGGAAAAGAGCTAGGGTTGTCGAGGCTAGAGCTGAAACATCAAACAAGGAATATAATAATAACCGTTCTATCAAATGTTTTAATTGTCAACAAGAGGGGCACTATAAGTCGCAATGTACAAAACCATATGTCCAATGCAGCCGATGTTCACGATATGGTCATACTTCAGATAAATGTAGATTCAATGAAGTGAATGATAAAACCAAAACGGTTATGACGGTAGATTCCACACCTACAAATTCTACAAAATACTGTAAACAGGCCTACTTGAATGGAAATCTGGTTGATTGTTTTGTGGATTTTGGTAGCTCTGCTACTATAATGACCGTCTCATGCGCCAGGAGCTTGAGTGTAAACTGGGAGTTTAACAGTATTTTGCCACTGTTGAAGGGATTTGGAGAAGCATGCGTCAGACCCTTGGGACGATGTGTGGTGAATTTAGTAATAGATTCTGCAGAAGCTCAAGTTGAAGTCCTTATAGTACCTGATAATGTTCTACGTTACCCGCTACTTGTTGGTCAGTCGTTTACTGAACAAAGCCATATTAAAGTCGAAATGGATAGCCTCCATCTAAATATTTGTTCGTTAGATATCCCATTTTCGAAAGAAAAGATAAAGTTATACAGTTGCTACGATGTAATTATAAATAATAGCACAACAGCAGTTGAGGTGCACACGAACTCCAATTTTACCGGAGATGTCTTTGTTGAAGGTTATAACAGATTTCAATACGGCCGGGAACATTATATTGTGCAAGGACTATTTTCAATTCTGAATGGACTCGGCGTAGCCCTTATAAAAGGTATTGCCACAAAGCCCTTTCTCATTAAAGCAGGGAGTGTATTAGCCCGGTGTAACACTATAACACTAGATACGTCATCTAATTACCAAGATGTTATGACAGTAGAATCGGTAGAACAATCTAGGCCCATCGTTGAATGTGACGTTCCGTCTAATGAAGTTCTCGGAAAGGAGACTCTTAAAAAACTCCTAAGATTACTTAATAACTTCCGGGATTGTTTTGCTTTTAATTTACACGAACTAGGTAAGACTGATTTAGTTGAAATGAACATACATTTAAGAGATGAAGAACCCGTAGTCTATAGGCCGTATAGGTTACCGTTTTGTCAAAGGAATCAAGTGAAAGACATGGTGCGCGAACTCTTAGAGTGTGACATAATCCGTCCATCTACGTCCTCTTACGCGAGTCCCATAGTTCTCGTTAAGAAAAAGACGGGTGACATAAGGCTCTGTGTAGACTATAGGGCCCTCAATAGAAAAACTGTTAGAGAGAATTACCCATTGCCAAGGATAGACGACCAACTGGATGACCTTGCTGGGTATAATCTTTACACGACTCTTGATTTAGCATCCGGTTATTATCAGATAGGTATAAAGGAGAGTGATCGGCATAAAACTGCCTTTGTAACTCCAGATGGGCAATTTGAATTTAATCGAATGCCATTTGGGTTGGTTAATGCTCCTTCAACATTCATGAGGATGATAAATTTGGTACTGAATGGAAATGGTCGCCAGAATATCTCCACCGGAATTAGTCCAATTACTCCAGACCCCAAGCCGCCAAGAATTGCTTCGGCTTATATGGATGATGTAATTATACCATCTGTCTCCATCGACGAAGGGTTAACAAAGTTAGAAGAGCTACTGAAGTTGTTTCGTCAAGCTGGTTTAACTCTTAAGCTTTCAAAGTGCTGTTTCTTTAGCAAATCTGTAGAATATTTAGGATTCCAGCTAAGCACTGAAGGAATTAAACCTGGAACACGCAAAATTTTAGCCGTAAAAGACTTTCCTACTCCTACAAATGTACATAGCGTCCGACAGTTTATTGGTCTATGTAGTTTTTTTCGTCGTTTTGTCAAAGGATTCGCAATCATTGCCAGACCTCTAACTCTTTTATTAAAAAGGGATGCTCCATGGATATGGGGTAGCGAGCAAGACCAGGCTTTTAACACACTAAAAAAACAATTGATAAGTAAACCCACTCTGTCCTTATATAATCCTATGGCGGAGACAGAATTACACACAGATGCATGTAAAATCGGGGTTGCTGGAATATTGTTACAAAAAGACAGCTCGAGCATCCTTAAACCAGTCGCGTATTTTAGTCGGCAAACTACAAAAGATGAACAAAATATGACGTCATATGAGTTAGAAACCCTCGCAGTTATTGCTTCACTACAAAAGTTTCGTGTTTATCTATTAGGATTAGATTTTAAAATAATAACTGATTGTAACTCTCTCAGGGCAACTTTTTTGAAGCGTGATTTAATTCCACGTGTTGCTCGATGGTGGATCGCAATGCAAGAATTTAATTTTAGTATAGAATACCGCTTAGGAAAATCAATGGCTCATGTAGATGCCTTAAGCAGAAATCCACCATTGAGTAATCACGACATTCTATGTCAATATATTAATTTAGTAACAAACTGTTATAATTCGGATTGGCTAAGTACTGTTCAGGCCTCAGATACGGAGATTCAAAGAAAAATTTCAATTTTAACCGATCCTCAAATAGATGATGTTTCTGACATTAAAAGAAATTACACCGTTTCTAACAACAAACTCTTCCGAAAAACTGATCAAGGTAATCGATGGGTGATCCCTAAGGGAGTACGATGGCAAGTTCTTAAACAGTGTCACGATGATATTGGACATTTTGCTTTCGAAAAAACACTAAATAAAGTGCAGGAAAGCTACTAGTTCCCTAAAATGAGGAGGTTTGTCTATAAATACGTTAAATCGTGCCTTGAATGTGCATATGCCAAATCCTCAGTTAACAAGAAACCACCATTACATCCAATACCCAAAGAAAGTATTCCCTTTAATACATTACACATCGATCACCTTGGTCCATTTGTCAAAAGTAGCCGAGGTTATTCCTATTTGTTAGTTATTATAGACGCATACACAAAATTTATCGTTCTCAAAGCAGTTAGAAATACATCAACCGCAGTTGTCATAGATAGGTTACGAGAATATTTTGGTATTTTTGGTATCCCTAGAAGAATTATATCTGATAGGGGTTCTTGCTTTACTAGTACAAAATTCTCTAAATACTTAGAAGATTTAAGTATCAAACACGTACTCAATGCGGTTTCTACACCTCGTGCTAATGGCCAGGTAGAACGTTACAACAGAACGATATTGGAAGCATTGACTGCGAAATGTATAGGTACGGATGAGAGAAAATGGGACTTATTTGTGTCCGATGTTCAATTTGGTCTTAATAATACTGTTAATAAAGGGACAGGAGCTACCCCTGCCCAAGCACTTTTTGGTACAAACCTAATTGGTATAACAGAGGGAAGAATAAAGCATTATCTCAACGATATTGTTGACAGTAAACCTATTGAAGAAATTCGGGCTAAAATCGATAAACATGTATCTAACTATCAAGAAAAATCAAAAAAGTATTACGACAAAACTGCTACCAAGCCTATATTATATAATGTGGGAGATTTAATTTGTATTCAGAGGGATATTCCTTCGTCCGGACAAAGTCGAAAGTTGGTACCAAAATTTCAGGGTCCGTATCGAATCACCGCCGTTTTGGGTAATGACCGGTATCAGGTTGAAGACACCCCTATAACGCGAAAAACAAACCGTGGTTACCATAGTGTAATATCTGTTGATAAAATGAAACCTTGGCTTAACTTCAACCGGCCTGACTTCAGTTCAAGTAATAGCGAAGATTCAAACTAAGGGTAGTAATAACATTATTAGTTGAACCAAAGTATATAAAGCTACTAATGAATAAAATTATTGCATTATTTTACCAGTTGTGAAGGTGAGGGGTAAAAGACCTGGGAGATTTCTGCTACATCCTGATCGATTATTGTGGTTTCAAGGTAGTAGCGACTTGTACCACATTTTGAATATGTATCGTGGTTTCAAGGTAGTAGCGACTTGTACCACATTTTGAATGTGTATCGTGGTTTCAAGGTAGTAGCGACTTGTACCACGTTTTGATTGTATATTGTGGTTTCAAGGTAGTAGCGACTTGTACCACAGTTTTATTTATATATTTATCGTGGTTTCAAGGTAGTAGCGACTTGTACTACCGTTCTTATCAAATATTTATAAAGTAGTTTAAAGATAGCTGTACATTGTAAAAAAAAATAGAAAAATATAATTATTACGGCTATAATGAAATACCGCTTAATACTATTTTGTTCTATTACTGATTTGTCAATGCGTGTCATCAATCACACTTAATCACGTAAATCTTATGGTTAATGATAATTTTTGGATGTTAATTTTGTAGATGTGTCTAAATGTATATCTTCGCATTGAAAAAAAACACGAGGACGTGTTTGTAAGCGGATGGCCGAATGTTAGCAATCGTAATATCATAATGTTAATAATCACCTACTTTTGTCAACTCTTACTTTAATATGTGTAATTGATATTTTTTATTTGTTTTTATAATTTTTAATGTATATAATAGTCCGATGAAATGTACTCAAATTTGGAAATTGTATTTACACTAATAGTTATATTGACTTATAAATTTGAGTAATTTTATTCAACTGGTTACAATAATTATAATAATTAATCTAAATTTACTGTTATTTAATATGTAGATAAATTTCAATTATCGTTATGATAGCTGTGGCCTAATACTTTTGTAACGGAAAATAATATGTTAATTTAGTTGTTGTATTGACTATTATAGGCTTATAAAAGTGGCTGGACGATAATAAATAAGGCAGTCGATTGTAGCGCGTGCAATTGATTACAATTATACGATTTGTGATAACAAGTTAGTTTTATTGGTGCAGTAGGCCAACACAAGTGTAAAGGCTTTCAAGAGTGAGGCATGTCTATGATAACTTGTGATTATGGAATTTTAAAGCATTTAGAATGTTTAAAACATATTTGATTAGGCTACTATGTGTCTATCTTAGGAAAAACACTACCTACAATATTTAAAATTGCAATGGCATATGTCGGTATGACCACAATTAAATAGGAATATACCTAGGTAATAATGGCTAGTAGTGATTTAACCCTAATCAAAACATTGCTTTTAATTTATTTGTATATAATCCTATTAGGGTTTAATTTTAACTGCCAACAATATAACAAGGTCTAACTCATTTTAGTTAAATACATATACAGTTATCCTTTGCTAGTCGGGAAATATGCTTAACTTTGTACACATTTTCTACTCCAGATTTTAGATCAGTATTTCATATTATACAATACATAATATTGATTAATAACTGAAGTTCGTAAAAAAATGTTAAATTTAGAAATTTATTTAATTATAATGTTATAAGAACAATTTCCTAGACCAAAATTTTTATTTTTTACAGGTAAAACTATAAATTAATTTGTAAGTATTCCCTTCTAGTAGAACTAAATAAAATTTATCCTTAATTTTTTCAATTAATTGCCTATTTATTTTAGAATATTTCTTCCAAATCTGGTTTGAATTCCACCCAATTTATATAGTTCCAAAGATCAGCCTGTTCAAAAAAATCTTTACACTATTAATAGAATCAAGGAATTTTTGTTGGGATAGCCACAATAAAAATCTATGCCAATAGTGTGCTTATTTTACTTTGAGATGGTGTAACATTTATCGGAAATAAAAAGACACAATAGACATCAAATAAAAATAGGTTTTAGAACATAAATAAAAGAAATTTTAACAAATTAAATACCTTCTGGAATTTAAAAGTAGCTTAAAAACATATTTTTTATTTAAAATGTGCCTCTTAACTCCACATATATGAATCAAAACAATACTTAGGTTTTATTCTCCTTACTTGCAATTATTGAATGTTATTCGAATAATGTGCAGTATATATCGACACGTCCCAAGAACAAAATCGCATCTACAAAACCACCAAATTACTATATGTTTGTTTGTGGGAGTACATTGTAAATAAGATGATGTTCACTTAAGTATTTCCAAAAACAAAAGACCAATAAATATAAAAAATATATTGTCTTGTAGCTTTATGCGTGTTTAATGCAAATTTTATTGTAAAACCAATTTTGTCTGATCTCTCCATACTATTTTGTTCTTGGGACGTGTCGATATATATGTACTTTACTTGCTTTACCTTGTCAACTTGTTTTTTCCAATATGCTGTTGTGAAAAATATAGGTAAATAATTAACACTGTATTAAATTATCATTGTTGCTCAGGCAGACTATATCTTTGAAAATTATATGAAATTAGTATATATTGTAATATAGTGATTTTTATTATCTGTTTAAGAAATGGAAATGGAGTCTCTCCTGCAACACCATTTTTTTGTTTTCTAATACCTAACATCAAACTTCTAACAAAATATGGATGTGTCCTAACTGTTTTGTTAGCTCAAACATGCTAACATATTATCCAAGGGAAATGGAAAACATACCCCAGTTCGCCTGTGGGGCAGGGCATGACTTCATATCATTGTTGCTTGTGAACATTGAGGTTGTGCATTTCGTATTTAGTGATTTCCTGTATATATTCCTATTGTAGCTACTTATAGTTTATTGTGTTCGTTAATATGAAGTTGAATAAAGACAATGTTTTTCATCGATTTAATACTCAAGTGCCCAGTGATTTGGGATGTTTCATTGTTGGACCACAAGAATAAAAATAAAAAATATGAAGCTATTGATACAATCAAATAAATAAATACAAAGTGGTCAGTTTAACCATGAGAAAAAAAAATCTAAAACATCGTACCTATTATCATCGCAATAAATTTCATTTCATTTCATTTATATCTTCGTCCAAAGTCATTTTATTGAGTAGATGTTAGATGTTCACGCTCAAAAGTCGCAGGAGACTAAAACATTATGCTTACAACTTTAGCTTACATGTTTTGTTAGTTTGTTTGTTATGCTTAGGTGCAGGAGAAACGCTTTAGATAAAACCTCAAAACAAAATCTCTATCAAATGAAATTGAAAATAAGGAAATGTTTTACTCCAGTAATCAAAAAAAAAACAAGTACTGAA
>DWCB01000024.1:0-11225 GCA_018236965.1 Apodemia duryi
TTTGTAGCATAGAATTGGAAACAAAAATTTGGTTCATCTAAATGGAAACAGATAACCCTCGCCTTTAGTCAGAAGCGCGTTGCCATGCATGAGGCGAATATGCCATGCTCCACCTCTAAATTTACTGGCTACCTTACCTTCTACACCAGAACACAGAAGTAACAGGCTTAGACGCTTTGCGACAGGAAAAGCTAAAAGGATAGTACCAATCCAGATGAGTCGCTACAAAATTCTACCTTCCAGTAGTCATATTGGTAAAGACATGTTCGACCAATTGATCGTCAAAAACCACCTAACAGAAAGGCAGTTTATTGAATGAGGTTGCACGTTGGCCAATGCAATAGCGTCAACTAAAGTTTGTTAATTTTTTTTCAAAATTATTATATAAAAATAATATCTCTGAAAATTTAAGCAGAAAGTTTAATCCATTAAACTATAACTTAATTTCGTAGTTACATATTCAGAATCTACATGAATAAAATCCTGCCGGTCGTACTAAGCCTTTACTTAGCGAATGTAAATTTTTAAAAAATTTAACACTTTATCGGGTTAGTTGCGGCAGTATGAGTCCCGTTCATCCCGCCATCTTCGCGTGGGCGTACCACGACGTGGTCTTACATTATTTGAGATCCACTTGGTGGTACATTTGGCCCATAGGTTATCTAACATGCAGCAGATATCTAACGCCTATTAGATAACCTAGGCCTAGGCCTGCCCAGTTCTATTTCAGTTCGGCAGTTTTATGAACAACGTATGTGATCTGTGTTTTGGAGAGCACTGTGCTGTTCTTGATGCGATCAGTTAGTTTAAAACCAAGAATGCTGTGCTCCATACCATGCTGGCAAACCTCGGGCGTGGACTTTTGCTATTCAGTCATGGATCATACCTGCGCGCCGTAGCTGTTTTGGTCCATGAATTGTATATGTTTCCGCATATACAATTCACGGACCAAAAGCGCCTCCCGGCGTTTTCGGTGCGACTTGCAACTTCTTTGTCTGGTCTTGCCTGAAAGGAAACTGATTTGCCCTAGCAGATCTACTCATGGATATACTCAATCTCCACTCCTTTGAATCACATCCTATCCTATCTGTCTTAAGCTAGTAGTCATTAGCTTGGTCTTGCACATGTTCATCCGTAGTCCGGTCTCGAGGCTTGCCTTATTAAGATCATTGAACATAGAGCTGAGTTTTAACGCCGAAGAAGAAAAGAGAACGATGTCTTCAACGAAACGAAGATTTGTTAACCTGTATTCGCCAACAACTATGGTCCTCCCCTCCCAGTTCATCGCTAAAGTTCTGAAGGCTTCTTGTAATATGGAGGTAAAGAGTTTTGGAGGGTTGCCCTGTACCATTTGTATCGGAAATCATGGTCAAAGTTTGTGGAGTTTAACGGATGCGATACTATTATGATTTTATAGGATATGGATATAAGATATTGAAATTTTCTGATTTTTAAGTGCCTTAAGTATTGGGGAATGGCTGAGGCTATCAAAGGCTTTCGTATAGTCGATGAAGGCTATGTACAATGGAAGATTATACTCGTGGTATTTTTCTAATATTTGGTTTAGGGTGTGGAGATGGTCGGAGGTAGAGAGGCCACGGCGGAAACCGGCTTGTTCTGCAGGCTGATGTAAATCTAGCTTTCCGGATATTCTGGCTTCTATTACTTTAATAAAACCTTTATAAATGTGTGATATGAGGCTAACAGGTCGATAATTTGAAAGATCTGACTTGTCACCCTTTTTGTGGAGTAAAATTATGTTTGAATGACAAAATTTATTTGGAAAGCTGCTAGTATTCAAAATTGTGTTATACAAGTTGGTTAGTTTCGGTAACAGAATTTGTTCACCAAATTTTAACATTTCAGTACTTACACCATCTTCACCTGCACTTCTACCGTATTTCATACTAGTTAATGCGCGGTGCACTTCATTTTCCGATATTGGTGGTATATCATCGGAGCATCTGTACGGGTCTTCTATGATGTTGATGACTGAGTCTTTATTGCTACTATATAGATGTTTGTAAAAGTCGGTACATATGTTAGGTTGGTTTTACAGTCACGCCGCTAGACGCGCCGTTGGACAGCGCGCTGTTGGACAGCGCGCGTTTGAACAGCGGTGCACCATAAAACGACATTAGTACGTACGGCGCGTTTCGCTGCTGACAGTCGTGTACAAACAGATACAAAATGAACGGCAATGCGGTTAGAGTACTGGCTATTTACTTTTTATGGAAAAAAAGGCAACAAAAACGTCGAAGAACAGTAGGTGTTGATCCTTATAACGCTACAAGGTTACTGAGAGGCGAACACGTAACATCTTTCTCTGATTTACGAGAAAATAGTTATAAATTTTATAAATATTTTCGCCTATCAACCAGCAGTTTCGACGAATTACTGTGCAAGTTAGAGTTTTCTTTACGAAGATCCAGCATACGTCGCATCCCCATAGCTCCAGTGGAAAAATTGGCGATTACTCTAAGGTAAGTGAAATAAAAGAGTAGGTTTTGTAATAAATGATAATATTTGTTTGGCTTATTTTAATCACAGTCGTATTTTAATTACAACCTAACACAGTTATTCATAAATGCTGATTAAACCTATTTTAGTTAAAATGGTCTTAAAATCGGAATCTTCTCTTTCATTTTGCAAATGTAGAAAAGAAACAAAACACTTGTAAAACCTATATTAATCTCACTCGTTTTTAATGAATAAGGGCATTATTTTAAATCACAGTGTTATTATAATCATTGACTTATTTTAAATCACAGTCTTATTTTAATCATTGACTTATTTTAAATCACAGTCTTATTTTAATCATAATCTTATTTTAAATCACAGTCTTATTTTAATCATAATCTTATTTTAAATCACAGTCTTATTTTAATCACAGTCTCATTTGAATCATAGTCTCATTTTAATCAGTCTTACTTTGTAGCTAAAAATTGACAAGTACTTGTGAGGTTCACTGGTGTGTGTAGTTAGAAGGAACACCGAATGATTTGTTGGTGTGTCTATGTCAAAGTATTGTGACAAGTTAGTGTGCCTGCTATCTTGACGTCAAGCTAGCAGGCACACGAAGCCTGGCAACCTGACAACTTTGCCCTTTCGGAGCGGCATTGCCTCCCAGGCAGTAGCATTTTGATTTTTGCGAAGTAGTAATAAACTTTTTAAAATAAATCTGTAAAAACTAACTAATATCCTAATTGATCCTCATTATCAGGATTATTTGAGTTATTATCGCCAGTCGGCGATACGACATTTGATAATTCTACTGCAGATTCATAAAGCTGCTGTTGAGGTGTAGAGGTGGTAGCATAGGCATAGGTATAATTATGAAGTGGCAATGTTTGAGTTGTGTAATTATAAGTAGAATTTGCGTTCACACTAGAATTAACATTATTTTCTGGTGATGAAAAGCTAGGTGTCGTAGTCGTTGGAGCTGAAATCCCAATAAGTAATTCTAGAACCTTTGCGCGAAACTGCAGCTTTTGATAAGCACTTAAATTACTTAGAATCGGACCAAGAGACTCAAAAAATGACAAATCATCAGGATTGAGGTTGGAAGGGGAAGTATTTTGGTTAAGCAACGTTATTAATTCGTTTTCAAAATTTGATTGTTCTGATTTACGTTTATTCATTCCACTACGTTTATTCCATTTGTTTTGACTATTTTCTGTGTTTTCCTGTGGTCTATGGAGCTGAGATGGAGTACTCAAGTTATTCGCTGATGTGGCTGTTTCAGTCAAATCTTCAGATACGATAGACTGATTATCGCTTAATGATTCTGTAACTTCATTTTCTGAAATACGATCAAGGAATGTCATTTGGTCGAAAAATAGATACTTCTTGTGTTTTGCAGCGCTTCCAGATGGCGTATTTCGCATATTCCCTTTTGTTCTGAAATAATTATCTCTGGCTGATTTCCATCGATGGCGTATTTGTTTATCTGCAATAAAAACGTATTTTTTTAGGTACTTACCTATATACTAAAATCAAATGAAAATACTTTTTGTTTTCAGGTTTTTGGCAACGGGCAGTTCTTTCTCCGATTTATCTATCACATACAGAATGGGAATCACTACTGTAGCTAAGATAGTAGATGAAGTTTGTTCGACTATATGGGAAAAACTGCGTCATGAATGTGTACCTGAACCAACTACAGAAATGTGGCAGCGCATAAGTGAAGAATTTCAGTTATATGCAAATTTTCCAAATTGTTGCGGGGCGATAGATGGTAAACACATACGTATAGTAAATCCTGCAGGTGGAGGCTCAATGTTTTATAATTATAAACATTTCTATTCTATCGTCCTTTTGGCAATGTGCGATGCGAACTATTGTTTCACATATATTAACATAGGTTCTTGCGGGAAAAACTCAGACTCTACAATATTTCAAGAGAGTTCACTATTTCAAAAGTTACAGAACAATAGTTTGAGGTTGCCAGGTGTAAAGCATCTGCCGGGCACTAATATAACAGTACCACACATAATAGTTGGTGATGGTGCATTTGGTATATCCAACCATGTGATGAGACCTTATGTGCGATCCAACATGACTCATAAAAAGAAAATATTTAATTACCGCTTAAGTCGTGCTAGACGGTACATAGAGTCGACGTTTGGAATAATGTCCAACAAATTCAGAGTATTCCATACTCCTATGAGTGTCAGTTTTCCTATTGCAAAAAAGATAGTTCAAGCCTGTTGCATATTGCATAATTTTATTAGAGTACGGGATGGCTACAACGTTAATCACACATTAACTATAACGGGATTGACTGATCTAATTAACGACCCAGATCATAGATCAGGAAACACATTACGCGATATATTCGCTAATTACTTCGTATCACCCACTGGTAGCGTGTCATGGCAAGATAGATCTGTGTTCTGATTTTATAGTTGACACCTACCGCGAAATTCAAAAATGGAACGAAACGAAACGCAGTAATATCGTCGTGGCTTATTTGATTTACCTACCCAATTAATATTTTTCACTAGGTGACCCGGCAGACGTTGTACTGCCTCAATCGATAAAATTTTCATATTTATTCACCTTTTAAACCTCCTCTGGACTTCCACAAATAAATCATAACCAAAATTAGCCAAATCGGTCCAGCCGTTCTCGATTTTAGCGAGACTAACGAACAGCAATTGATTTATATATTTAAATAGATTAGAATTTCTGAAATTCGCGGGCGGACAAAACGATTTCACTTAATTTTACACTAGGTAATAAGTAGCTAATGTGACTTAATTAAGGTACCAGACTCGTCGGTTACACTTGACAAACGATCTTTAAAGTTAATTTATATCTCTTATTGTGAACTGAACACTAAAAGTGATAGAATGTTTTAATGGAGGATGGAGGATTTCGTTTGTGCAACTAGCGGTAAACATGTATGTAACAAAAAAGATTTTATTAATAAATGTTTCTTACCTAAGTCTGTATTGAAATTTTCACCACACAATTCCTTTCCAATTTCTTCCCAGGCTTTATTTTTTGCGTCCTTATTCTTATAAAAATCATCGGCCGGGTCCCATAAACATCTTCTAATTCGCACTTCGTCAATTACTCGACCCGTATCGATGTGATTCATTTTGTACACAACAGTACCTAACGGCACGTCTCAACGGCGTGAGACTAAAACGCACAATGGCCGTAGAAGCGCACGAGCGGCGCGCGCTTCGACCGCGCCGCGCGAATAGGACGCGTTCAACGAACGGCGCTGCTCAAGCGCGCGAATTTGAAACGCCACTACTACCTCAAATATATCCGAACGCGCGCGGCCCAACGGCGCTGCCGAAACGCTGGACAATAAAACCAGCCTTAGGGGGTTGTCTGTCTCCAGCGTATCCAACTTCCTCCGTTTCTTCGCATTCGTCGATGGTTGGTTCGGTTTCGTCGAGGTATCTGACGATCCGATCCGTGGTGACATCGTAGCCTTCTCCGGACTCTTCGTCTCCGCTTCCAATTTCATTTTAGGAAAAAATAATCTAGTGACAGCTCCAGTAGAGCTGTCCGAATATCTATTCTGCCATTTTCCTATAGTTGCTTCCCTTATGATTGCTTTCATTTTAGAAATAGGTACAGCGTCATAAATTGGACCAGTCTTTTTGGAGAGAGCTGCTGTTTTTGCCAGATAGTCGGCTCTTTCATTACCAGGAATGCCTTCGTGGGCTTTTATCCATATAAATTTAACGCACACTCCGGATTCTCTCAGTGTATTAATTTTAGTATAAATGTCAACAACTATAGGATTGCAGCTATCGGGATTTTTTAGGGCTTCAAGGGCTGAACGAGAATCACTCAAAATGATTGGATTTTTAAATTTCGATCTGGTTTTCAGAAGAATTTCCAGGGCTTTCGATATAGCAATCTGTTCAGCCTGAAAGACTGAACAGTGATCCGCTAATCTAAAAGAAGAATATTTCTTTTCTTCGTTCGATTCCCACCAGGTCACTGCTCCGGCCGTCTTGCCCTCGATTTTACTTCCATCAGTAAACAACATTGAGCTGTCACTATCGTAATTTAAAACTTCCGCCTGTGTAAACGCTAGTCTAAAATCAATAGGCTCTCTAAAGGCCGGGTGAGGTAAATCAAAAGGACTGACTCTTTTTTGCAGATGGCAACCAGGTAGATCTTCGATATGCTTTCCCCTCTTATAAAGGTAGAGATCATGTGATTCTTGAACTCGGAGGTCAAGGGGCAGTATTCTGGCCAAGCATATGCTAGCGGAGGTAGAAGTGGTCCGGTGTGCTTTGCTAATTGCAATGGCAAATCGTCTGGTCATGCTACTAAGTCTTTTAATCGCATATTTTCTGGAAACGACATGATTCCAGACACTTGCAGCGTAAAGAACTGTGGGCTCAATCACTGCCAAATATATTAGACGAATGATCTCCGAGTTCATTCCCCATGTGGGCCTGGTAGCGCGTGTAATGGATTTGTATAGTTTTGCCGTCTTCGACACCACATACTCCAAGTGTGTTTTAAAAGATAGATTTTTATCCAGCAAAACTCCCAAAATCTTGACACTATCCCCCATTTGCACATCTATTCCACAAAAAGTTATACTGGGTTGATCATATTTGAGTTTTCTGGTTATTAGAACCCCCTGTGTCTTTTGTGCAGCGAAACGTAATTTGTTGCTCTTTCCCCATCTTTCTATAACACGGAGAGCCTTATTCGTGACTGTGCTGAGCTCGATGGCAGTCCTCGCAGACGCTATTACAAGAATATCGTCTGCGAAAGCCTGCACATGAGCTTCCAGCGATGAAGTCTCGACCAATAAGGGGTTCATCAAAACGTTCCACATGAGGGGGCCGCAGGTAGATCCCTGAATACAACCCTTCTGTGTTGCTCTTGATACTGTACACCCCGCATACTGCACCAAGACCGAACGATTTGACAGGTAGCTGGCCATGATTAGCAGCAGTGGTGCAGGACATTTGAGCCTATGAAGCTGATAAATAATTCCCGGCCACCAAGCATTATCAAACGCTCCTTCTATGTCAATGGACACAACTGCAATCAGTCTTTTCTGGTCAAGGCCCTTTTTTATGACTTCAACGGCATCAAAGAGTGCATCTTCCGTTGAGACTTGTGGCATAAAGCCGTACTGCCTCTGACTTAGTTTTCCAGTTGTGCCCATATGCCACAGAATTCGCTTGGCTATGATTTTTTCTAAGATTTTTCCCAACACTGGAAGCAGGCCAATCGGTCTATAAGATTTTGGGTGCTGGTAGTCGTCCTTCATTGGTTTTTTAATTATTCTTACTATAGCCTGCTTCCAGATTGTTGGGAAATGTCCCAGATCCAAACAAGTATTGTAAATTGCCTCAATTATTTGACCAATCGCTTCAATTGTGTGGAAAATGATATCTGCAGTAAAGCCATCGCTTCCGGGAGCCTTAGTTGGTCCAAAACTTTTTGCAACATTTAATATTTCGTTTTGAGTTATAGGGATTCTGCTTGTGATATTGTCGTGCAGGTCCAACTTTAGATTATTTAGAATTTGAGAATTCAAAACCCGAATTTTATTCTGATTCTCATCATCTGTATATTCTGAGTCTTTAGAAAAAAACGTTGTTGCGAGTAGGTCCGCCGAACCCTCCGGGTTAAGTAGTTTTCCATCTGTTCCCTTTAGCATTGAATCTAAACCTCCTTCGGATTGGTTCAACACCTTATACAGCCTATTCCAAATTGTATCTTTAGATTCCTCAGTACAGAACTTCTTCCAACTTTTAGTCCTAGCATCAATTAGTTGTTTTTTATATGTTTCTTTTAAAACTATATATTCTTCTACCAAGAAACGCTTGCGATAATTATTGGCTCTACGAATCTTTCTCCTTGTTTTAATTATCTGTCTCTTCAACGACTCTAGTTCTGAGTTCCACCAGATGGTGTTTTTATTAGACTTTCTTTCCTTTAGCTTAGGCATTGTATTACTGCAGGTAAGATGTATTGCTTCTGTTAACTCTTCTACTAGTTTATTCATTTCATCAGATGTTTTAACCCCATTTACACGGGCAATTGTGAAATTTGAAGCTGCAAGTCTATCAACCAGTTCCGATTTAAAAGACGACCAATTAGCTTTGTTGGTATTGAAAATACGAGTGGATGGACGGGATTGACTGATGGATTCTTTAATTAGAATTTTAAAAGTTGATGCACGATGATCCGATAATGTAACTAAATTAGGTTCAGTTTTCCATTCTGTTACAAAGCGACTGATGTCACTAGAACATACCGTTACATCCACTATACTGCAATACTCGATATCGTTACGTATTGCATTAAACGTTGGTACACTACCGGTGTTGACAATCACTAGGTCGTTTTGCAACAAGAATTCCGTGAACAATGATCCCCTAGAGTCTTCCTTTTTATCACCCCACCACTGACTACGCGCATTGATGTCACCAGATATTATCACCTGCGAGTGATTGGAGGCCTGTAAAATTTTTTGTAAGCGAGATATATATTCCGACATTTCTGTATCTTTTTCCAAATAGACTGACATAATGAATGCACTGAACTGCTGGTTATGTAATTTTGCACATACAATATTTTCATCGGATAGTTCAGGATATCGAGTCACTTTAAATGCATCACCGATTATTACTATTGCAGATTTGACAGGTTTAGCTGTGCCTTTGGTAGCTTGTATGATTTCTACAGATGATAATTTCAGAAGGCCGTCTCTTCCTGTGTAAGGCTCCTGCAACATTAGAATGGAATATCCACCAGATCTTGCTTCCTTCAAACATTCTTGTGTTGCAGCCATTCCTCTTCCCAGGTTACATTGCAGAAACCTTATCCTGTTTACATTGCCATACCCTCTTGGGTAGTTCTCAGATAATGTAATAGATTCTGTATTATCTAATCCTGTGGTTTCCCCAATGTCAACCTTAGCAATAACTAATGAATGAGCGAGCCAATCTATCATGTTTTCGCCATTCAGGACACTGGCTGCTATATGCGGGATGTTGGTCTGCACCTGTTGATTTGCAATTAGTACACCGCGGCCCAATCTGTCGTTGACATTGTCTTGTATCATGAGCTTCGCCACAGTAGCCACATGCGCAGTTGTTGCTACACCGTTTTGCGTCGTGTCCAAGGCCCAGACAATTATAACATTGTCTTACTGGAGACTGATCGACCGCGGTAATTATCTGATATCCGATTCTAAGTTTTTGTTCGTTGAGTGCTTTCCATACTGATGGGTCTGATTCCAAGATTACATTACAGGTATTTTCGTTACGACATTTTACCCTTCTGACCACCTTTAAATCCACTGTCTCCGGTATGTCACATAAAAGTTTGCGGTTTTGCTTCCAGATAGCTTCCATAAGCTTTGCATCCGCCATATCTTTAGTGACTCCCAGCAGCTTCAAAAGTGGTTTTTTAGGAGCTGGTTCCGATACTGAAAACGAGGAGCTCAGATCTTTAACGGCCTTAGACATAATATTACGATCGGCATCATTCTCCAGGGAAATTACAACTTTGTTATTACGACCTTTTCTGACACCATTTACTGCGATCCCTAAATCGATCACGTCTATATTTTCTTTGATCTTTTTTACTATTTCTTCTCCAGTTACTTTTGGGTCAGTGGACTCCACAACCACTGCTCTCCGAGGTCTCATTACAGCCTGTGCATAGGTTCGATTAGGGCGTGGTACTTCAGGCATATTAAAACGATTAACAAATTTATTAGGCTTCTCAAAGTTATTCGGGTTCATTTGGGTTACGTTTGTGTCATTTCCAGTGCTCTCAGTGTCGGTAGTAAGCTTTAGATGCGTGGTGGATTGTGTAGTCGTTTTTAATAACTTATCTACATCTTTTTGAATTTTTTCAATAGGCCTTGTAATCTCACTATCTACAATCAATCTGACAGCTTTTATCTCACTGTGTGTGTTCCTTATTTCTTCCTCAAAGTCCTTATAGTTTTTCGTCAGAATTTCTAGAGTCTTGGCATGTTTCTTGGAAAGGATTTCTTGAATTTTTGCCTCCCTGGCCCTGGTTCTCTCAAGTTCAACTGCTAGTCTGGCTCTTGAATCAGAGAGGCGGTAAACCAGCTCGAGAATATATTGCATGCGGTCCACAACAAGCTCCCTGACTTCCTTCTTTAAGTTTCCAGCCGCCCTACTTTCCAGCGCGGTTTTTGCTTCCTGGACTGCTCTAGATGCCTGCCTCGCAGACTCCGCAATACCTCCCGCCCCGAAAGAAGACCTCGAGGCCAGACTCGACGGACCAGTGGACTCCAAGTCTCTTCCAAATTCGCGAAGAACGCTTCTGTCACTAGGGGTTTCCTCGATCTCCGGAACTGGTATTGGCTCTATACCAAGTTCCTTGAGTTCGTAATCCAATGACGGTCTAGTTGTAATAGTCTGGGATTGTTCAAGATTTTCTAACGCCATTTCCGAGGATTCTTGTGTGTTTTTAGTACCGCCAGGTGATTCGACTTGTATTGATGGAACGTGTTTAATAGGATTACCCGTTTTGGGGTGCTTACCAATGCTTTCTTTGGTAGGGGACGGCCGTTCCTTTCTTTTCGCTCTAAGAGATACGCCACTAGAGGCTCCACTATGAGAACTACCTTGCGATGCAGTTGACATAATGCAAATTAATAAAATAAAATTTAAAGAAAAAATTTAATAAAATTTTAAATTCTGAATAAATTATCTACCTAAGTAAGGAAGAAAGGGTGGGTG
>DWCB01000025.1:0-11164 GCA_018236965.1 Apodemia duryi
GATTTAAAGACAATAGTAACATTGTATGTCGACAATTTTTTTTTTGTGTTTACAAACGATAAGTTTGAGTGTGATAATTTAAAAAAATATATTAATGTCAAAGTTCAAAATAAAAGAATATGCGCATACCGCATACCAAGATTCCAATGAGTCTAGTTCTGATGAATCTGTCGCAATAATAAGTTCAGATAGCATTTTTGATTGTCGAACAAAGAAGAAAACTAAATTAGGCCATACTGCAACCGAAAAAGACGCTGAGGCGAGTACTACTACTATGAATTCTGAAACTCTTCCCGTGTCGCCTACGCCTGAAAATACGGACGATTAGTGGCGCCTGCGGAGGTAGAAAACAATGCACTACCTATTCCGGACGTCGCGCGACCCTGGATATGTGGAGGATAAACCGGAACATCGAGTACTCGTGTCAACTGAGGTGGTGGCGGGCGGCGAATGTAGCACATTCTACATCGTCGGCACTTGGCGAGATAATAAATAACCAAGGTTCAAGAAGATCTAGGAGTTCTACTCAGCCCACCATAAGGCAGCGGCGACAGGGCACACCATCTCCAGTAGGCGATTAGGCAAAGACTACTTCAGAGATACCTATATTTGATTTCGAAGATGCTGCTGGTGGTTTACATTTGAACTCGTTCTAACACTTCAATTATAGACGTCTTCAATAAAATATTTCCCCATCATATTGTAGATTATATCGTTACAAGTACGAAAAAATTACGGAAGAACATTATGCTTTACAAACAGACCAATAACTACACATTCTCGTCGACACCAATATAAAGATACCAATCGTGGAGAAATTTTGATTTTTTTTGGATTATGGCTGCTGATGGGATAAGTAAACATTCCTAAAAAAAAGTAAACTTTTTACCTATACTGATTATCTATCACCCAATTTTTCCTTATATAATGTCAACCCGCAGATTTGAACAAATATTGAGATGTCTGTATGTTTCCCAACTAGGTGTAAAAGGAAAAGAAAAAGTCATCAAGTTCATATATGTTATTACCAAACATTTTCGAGAATTGCTATTGTTTAGAGGACGTTTGTCTCTTAGACAATACATTAAATCTTAAAAGGATAGGTATGGCATTAAATTCTATGAATTGACTACATATGATGGATATGTTCTAAATATAATGGTGTACGCAGGATAGGAAGATCACGATGAAAACTACAGAGGAAAGAAGACTGAAAAAAATATAATGCGGCTAATGAGACCATATTTATTGAAAGGACACTCGTTTTTTATGGACAATAATTACAATTCCGTTTCATTATTTCAAAAACTATTAGATCTGGAGACACATACCACTGGGACATTACGCAAAAATAGAAGAGAACATAAAATATATAATACCAAAGAAACTAAAAAAAACTGAACACGTGTGGGTACGAAAAAACAAGGTTTATGTATCGAAATGGCAAGATAAGAGGGCTGTACTCATGGTGACAACATCAAACCATCCGAAACTCGTAGAAATTATAAATAGACGTGGAGAAAAACGTATGAAGCCACTTACTACCACTTATCACTTACAACGAATATATGTCAGGAATTGACAGAGCAGACCAAAGGATATCTTATTATTCCACACCACGAAAGACTTTGAGGTGGCACAAGAAGATATTTTTTCATTTATTGGACTTATCAGTATGAAACAATTTCTATCTTTATAAAAATATTCTAAAAATAACAGCAAACGTTACGAATATTTATTTGTAGACAAGCTTTAATCAAAGTCCTTATAAACTTGCCTCAGAATCTAAACCCAATAATGCTAATGAAACGGAACAAATTTGATAATCGACTTAAAGAAAGGAATGATATCCTTCCATCAGCAGGGAATGAAAACATTGACAGCTTTGCTCACTGGCCAGAGAAGATTCCACTACGAGCTGACTCCAGAAAGACAACGTATTATATAAAATGCAATATTCGCCGTCGTATGATAATATGACTATTAATTGGGCAAAGAAATTCCAACACTTACAAAACTTGTTTCTTTACGTGAATGTGGTTTGTTTCATGGCCAAAAATCGTCATTAAGCTTGGTTTTAGCGTCATTAAGAACAAAAATGGATTTTCTTATAAAAAATCGGACAAATGTAAAATATTGATGGAGCGTCACGATGTTGTTATGGCTCGCTGCGAATTTTTGAACGAAACCAAAAAATATCAGATTGGTCAAATGTTATTTTTACTGACGAGACTTGGTTCACAAAATGGACACAGAATCGCAGTCGTTAGCGCCCCACTAGAGATCAAAGTAATAATAATACCGCGTGTCAAGCCAAACCGGTAGGTGAAAGGCGCATACGCGACCGTCAGTTGTAATTCGCACGTCGTGAACTTGCATAAAAAACGTTAAAATGCCTCATTGTACTCTGATATGGTATCGCAATTACATTGAAAAGGTGAATAAACAAAATTCCATTATAACATACCACAGGTAAGTAAAAAATAACAACTTTTTAGCAATTTCTAGAACTGGCTTGAAACTCAAAACATCAAAAAATTCCAATATCGATGCACCGCGATGCGCTAGCTCTTTGCATTTGCAATAGTGACGTAATGCTGTTGTTTGCCTCATATCGATAGCGTATTTTGCTTCCGCGTTTTATTATAGAATCATGATGAAATTTAATAGTTTTATATTGAAACTGGAAATCAATTTTGAAATAAAACATTTTGACATAATTATTTATTTTAGGTTTCCTAATAATACTTGTACAAAAAGTAAGCGGATATCAGCGACAGGGAAGTATAACTGGTCACCTCAAACATATGACACAATTCGCTCTGATCATTTTGAGGTTGCAAGCTTTACGAAAAGGAAATAGTACCTGTATGCGTTTATCTTCTTATGCTACTTTAATGTAATTACACATACTACAGTTTGAATAGTGGAACCAGGAGTCTAATAGCATAGGACAATCCTCGTTTGAGCTCCTGTCTCTCACATAAACAAGTTGTAATTGTAAATGTACATAGACAGTAAAAACGTTTGTTAATTTATTGTAACTTTGTTGAGAGAGAGATAATGTAATACTTACAGATCACCGAAGAAGATGTACATAAAGCAGGCCCTTCTCTAAGTTCTCCGCAAGCCCAACCGGAAACGAATTACGATACTATTCAAACATTGAACTTTCACCCTATTTCAAACGAGGTAATAATATATATTCCTTTTTTTTGAAACTTGTTTGTTGCTAAGCCGACCTTATGTTGACACTGTGGTAAATATTTAATATCTTTTTATGATTTCTCGAACATTTCATATAGTTAAAATTACCCCGAGTTGGTCCGAGCCCTTTTGAAGAATAAACCATTTGCCATTCAGTTAGGCAGTCACTATCGTGACTACTAGGTGTCTCGCCTGGGTATAGTACCACCGCCTATTCTAGTTAGGGAGGCGAATAGGGGAATTTTCGGCAATACTCGAGCGTGGCAGTTTAAGTTATGAGAGATACCTTGGACCTAATAGAACAGCCTTGTAAAGTATTTAGCTCTATATGTAGTGACGCGCGCCTAGGATAGACGATCAGATTAGTAAAAAAAAATCGATAGTCTGAAATACTCGAGCGCGTCAGATTAAGATATCGGGGGTTGATTTTAGTGTTTTAAGACTAAATTTAACTAATCTGACGATAAGTGATTGACGCCACCGAGTTATAGGGTCTCGAACTTGTAAAAAAAAAACGTTAATCCGGCATTCTCGAGCGCGATTTTTTTTTTTTTTATTTTGAAGAATATAATCTAAAATTTACTAAAAATACAAAATCTGCCGGTTTCCGCATGACCGGAAGTGTGGAGGAGCCATTTCGTCTTCCGAAAAACGCGTTGCGGCATATAAGTCGCGAACGATACATTTTACAAAAAAAAAGTTTAAATAAAAAAAAAGGTAATTTTATTTTACACAAAAAAGGTCTCTTTACATTTTTGTCTAAAGTTAAAACTTTTTGACTTGAAGCTTCATAAAAACTCAAACTCCCGGTTTTTTGAGTATATCTCGAAAACTGAGGGTGTTAAAAAAAATGGATATGAAATAATGATGATTAAATTATGTGACTTTTATTATATCTCAAAAATTTTTTTTTTTCTAAAGCTTCTCGACAATTTTCGTGGACTCGGAAAAAGTTACGCGTATCTGTATACAAAAGTATTATTAACATGTACAGTTTCATGTATGTATATTATTCAATAGCCTGTTGATCCTCAAATTGTTTTTTGAACGTACCGTAAGCAAAACGAAGTGAAGAATTGAAGCAAAAAAGAGGAATTTGCCATAAACATGTAATACAGACTGAGCGCTCGGAAATATGGCGTCTTACCAGTATTTTTCCTTTATTTCGCGACATTAACGGTGGGGAAAGAAGCGGTAGAAGGGAATTTTCGGTACACCACAATATATATATGTATATATATATATGTTTATGGTCCCCTACCGAAGACCTATGTGCCCTCAGTATGACGCCGATTGAAGAGAGAGAAAAGACCCGACGGTATAGTTCTCGAATGTGCTGGAAACTTTCTCCCCTGTAGCCCCGCCCCGCACTCGCTGTTCCTCGGCCATTCCTCAGTCAGCCGGCATCCGGCACACGTGTACTATACACTTGCGTATTTCGAGCTCACAGTTTATTCATTATGTTTTTTTAGTTTATCGACTTTTGTGATAAGATTTTCGTGATGAGTGATATTCAAAGGAAGTGTGTGTTTTGTTCGGAACTATTGACTGCTAAATTTGTGACGTTTACTGCAGAAACTTTGAAAAAATGTAAAACAGTGTTTGAATATCGCCAAAACAAACCGAGCGTCAGAAAATCACGTACGACGTATGACAATTTGAAACTTCCCGATGATGCATCGGGAGATGCAGCATACCATGCGCAATGCTACAAGTGGTTTACAGCGATCAAAATCCCGGCAGATTTTTCTAAAAACACTGAACAGCTTTGCGCTGTCGAGTCAAACATTGGTCCGGAAATTCCTGCCTCGGTGGATTGCGCAGCTGATATTCCTACGACTTCAACCGACGCCTCGGTGGATTGCGCAGCTGATATTCCTACGACTTCAACCGACGCTGCTGACACATCTGTTGACGAGTAAGAACTTTTGTTGTTAACATTTTGTCGCAATAATTCTACAATTTTTTCTTATATGAACTCTATAGTTTTTATTTAAAATTATACCTGGGTTCTCCTGATACGATCAATAGACATATACAGCCTTTTTACGAAGCAGCTGCTACCTGCCCCAGTCCTTATTCTCACACGGTCATCCCTTCAACCCATATACTAACCGTTCAAAATATATATTTCGTGTCGAATTTTTTTCTTAACGTTTCAACGCTGATAATTTTTTTTATTAAATTTACTGGAGATAGCAAAAATATAAAATAACTATTTTGGAAAACCATTATTAATTTATTAATTTATTTGTTTTTTATCTACTTTTTTAAAAATTTATTCATTTTTAAAATTTTTTTAAAAATAATAATATATTATTATTGAATTATTAATTAATTAACAATAATAATAAAAATAATATATATATTTATTAATTTATTGAAGAAATTGTCTATGTCCGTTCCGAAATTTTTTTTTTCTTCAAACTGATGTAAAAAATCGGTTACATAAATTGATTATTGTATGGGAAAACATTATTTTCAGGCTTCCGGTGGCCAACCCATGGGAGGAAGGTTGTCGTGACGAAATTCAACAAAACGAACCGAACAATGAGGATCTGCGACTGGCACAATGTTTCATATGCGAAAGACCACGGAAACGTTTTCATGGACGCGAGGTTCCACTGGCCGTAACGAAATCTGGCACTGTCGAACAAATAAAAAACGCGGCCACCGAATTCTTTGATCTAAAAATGTTGGAAAAAATCAGTTCCTTTGCTAACGAATCCGATATTCGTTATCATAAGTGCTGTAAAGATCAGTACTTGCGCGACATTTCAAGGAACGAGGACCGAGCATTTTTCGTTAAAAGGAAGGCATTAAACAGTGCCTACACGATTTTGTGCCAAACTTTGGACCAACGCATAGTAAAAGAAAAAGAATGCTTGTTTTTTAACACTGTGAAGAAAGAGTATGACGAGTTACTAATAGAAGAAACGAAATCGCTATCACAATCTATCAAGATCACAGCACTCTCCGATCGTCACTTGGAAAACAAACTGATGGAAACTTTCCATCGCAAGATTAAGATTATTTATGCCGAAAAGAAAAAATTTCTTGCTCCGTTTGACGTCGACATTGTAACCTACCAGGATTTATTCAAAAGTATGTCGATGAAAGAAAATATTCGGTCCATTGCAAAAGACATAAGAGAGGAAATTTTGAACTACACCACGACAAAATTACCCCATGACCTTTCTGCAGAAGATTTACTGAAAGGAGAATGCAATTCCGTACCAGAGCTTTTGACTTGCTTCCTGGAGGCATTAATTTTAGGCGATTCGTCACGTATATCGAAGAAAAAGCGTGAAACTCAAAAAAGTCGCAACGAACTCACGATTTTTTCTCTCGGACAAGATCTGATGTACGCTACGTACAGTCGCAGAGTTTTAACATCGAAACACGTTTCTTTGGGGTTGGCAGTGAAGAGCATGTGCAACAGCAAAAAAATTGTCGAGTTACTATCCAAGTTTGGGCATTGCTGCTCTTATACGACACTCGAAGAACTGGAGACTGAATTGACATATTCAACGTTAAATTCGACAGACGCATGTCCGGAGGATATTGCACGCCGCCCTGATTTGAATACTGGAGTCGCGTTTGATAATTTTGATCGCTTTGTTGACACACTCGACGGTAAGGACACACTGCACGACACGGTGGGGATCATTTTTCAAGATATTCCTAATGAAGAGGCAATCATATCACCAGCTGTTTTCCGTGAAGACAATTCCACCGCTAATGAATCTGCTCACGCAAGTACTGCAGAAACATCGCTGAGTTCTGTACGCAGGAGGAAAAGACGCAGGACGTTCGAAGAGATCACATTTGAGTTACGACCATTCACAAAAAAAATGAAGATTTCAGGATGGAATGAGCTTGATGTTTCACAACTTAATTCCCCACCTGATAATTTGACGACATCTAGCCAACTGGATACTGCGTGGATGCTGTTACACAAGCTCAATGTTGACGATGTTCCCATGTGGGTCGGCTATCAAAGCATGATCACGATTGACATTTCACCAGTCCAGAAAGTCTCGTATCTCACACCGATCAATTTATCTCCAACCAATCATTCGACAGTATTGAAAACTCTGGAAATCAGTCAAGAAATTGCAGCTGAATGCGAAGCCTCCTACATTCAAATCACGTATGATTTGGCCATCGCTCGAACGGGTTATTGTATCCAAGCTCAAGAATCCCCCCAATTCGACAACATTTTTATTCACTTGGGGGCTTTCCATATTGAGATGGCTTTCTTCAAAGCGCTTGGGACCTTCATTGAAGAGAGTGGATTGACTAATATAATGGTTGAGACTAATCTGATTGCGAGTGGATCTGTCGGTGGGTTCATTTCCGGGAAAAATTACAACAGGTGTAAACGATTACATCCAATTATGGCTTTGGCGTTGGAGCAATTACATTTCGAGTCATTCCTTGATCGCAAACATTCGACTCTTTCAAAATCGGTGATAGATTATCTCGCCGAGTTCGTGCAACACAAAAGTGCCTCTCCGCAACTCGACCACGCTGAAACTCAGCAGTTGATCCAGTGGTACGAAGAATATAGAGCAGAATCTCTTCAAGGTAAACACGGAAAAACGTGCCAATTTTACGCGATGTACAGCGATTTTGTCAATCTCTATCACTTCTTCGTTCGCAGTGTTAGAACAGGAGATTTGAATTTGTTCATTTACACTCTTGGAAGAATCGTTATTTTATTCTTTTATTATAATCAACAAAACTATAGTCGATGGCTGACATTCTACATAAATCAACTTCTGCACGTCGATGAAACACATCCAGGCCTCCGATCTGAATTGGCTCGGGGATCTTTTGGGATTCGAAGGACTCCGAAAGCTTTCTCTCGAATTCCGGTTGACCTAACGCTGGAACAAACCATCAATGGAGACGCAGCACGCCGACTTACCGGAATAACAAATTTGACAAATTCAATTGGTGCTAGACAGCGCTGGGCGAAAAATCACGGAGCTCGAACGCGAATAATATCGCACGTACTAACTCAAGCAGGACTGAGCAAGAACCAAGATATCTCCGCTGAGCAAAATCCACAGCGTATGGAGAAAGATAAGAAGCAACTTCAAGATTTTGTGGAAGGTCTTCGTCAGACAATAAATCCATTTTCTTTCTCAATCGATGCTGATAAATTGTTTAACATCTCGAGTGGACAAGCTGCAACTCCTGAAGTAGCGAATAGCTTGTTGAACGCAGTATCAAAGGGAACGGAGTTACGAGACAAATTTATTGCTGAATGCAATGACAACTCTGAGAGATTTCACGCAAGAATACCAAAAAATGCAGTACTGACTTTCGCGAACATGAAGAAGAAGAAAAAAATTCAGATCGGCCGAAAAGTACTTGAAGTTCGTCTCCAGCGTGACTTATTTGGCCGATTGTTGTCTTTATCTTTGGACGCGCAAATTGATCTTGAAAAGATGCTCCGTTTTCCAATAACGCCAATTCCACTGTCTTTGTGTCACATAGATGGTTCTATAAACAAAACTGTTAAATCGGTGCTGGTGAAAGTGTTGGAACAGCAAAGTGAAGACATGGAACAACCGCCCTCTAACGTGGACATGGTAATCATCGATGGCTTCTTCTTGTTAAATACCATGACAGACATGCCTCGAACGTTTGGAGATGTATCGAAAAAACTCTTGGCAGTTTTAGTAAAAAATCAAGGAAATGAAATTGCCATAGTTTTTGATCGGTACTTTACACCTTCCATTAAAGACTATGAGCATACTCTCCGCAACAGTGTGAATGACGATAAGGACTACCACATCAGCGGTCCTCAGCAAATCCGATTAGTAGACTTTGCGAAGGACTTGAAAAATATCAAGTTCAAAGAAGCTCTAGTCAAGTTTTTCATTGATCATTGGAATAGTCAAGAGATGGCCGTTATTATTGGCAACAAAACAATCTATTTGAACCACGACTTGTGCTACGTCTTCAAAGTCGTCGATGGAACAGTGCAGAGAACAATCGATGATAAGCTCTCATGCTCAAGCCACGAAGAAGCCGACACGAAGACAGTTTTTCTTGCCTGTCAATTGCCACAAGGTTCTACAACAATCATTCGAACATCAGACACAGATATTCTGGTCATTATGTTGGCCAATGTGGAGCATTTGAACGAATCGGTTAGAGTGTGGATGGATCTCGGAGTCGGTAATGCACGTCGCTATATAGATGTTTCGGCACTGTCAGTTCAGTTAGGCTCAATGCTTTCACGCGCACTGCCTGCTTTCCACGCTTTAACAGGATGCGATTTTAATCCAGCATTGTATAAACGAGGCAAAAAGAGACCTTTTGATATTTTGAGAAAATCTGAGATCTTTCAAAAAGCGCTCGCTGATGTAGGGTCCGATCATTGTGATATCGATACAATTTTTCCCACGCTTCAATCTTTCATATGTCACATGTACGGACTGAAGAAACTCGCTGATGTCAACCAAGCTCGATTCGACATTTTTAATAAAACATACAAGGTGCACGACACATCGAAGCCGTTCTCGTTGGACGTACGCAACTACGACGCTTGCAATTTACCCCCATGCCAGTCGGAGCTATACCAACATTGCCTCAGAACTCGGTACATCGCCAATTTGTGGAGGAATGCGCACAAATCCGACATCACTGACCTTGCACCAACCGATCATGGGTGGAAAGAAAATAATAATAAATTCGAGTTCACGTGGTTTATCGGGAATCAATTGCCCGATGCATATGAAAATGTTGTTGTATCGCCGGATATTCTGGGCAACGAGAATGACACTGAGGACAGCAATGACGAGACGCTTGATTCAGGTAAATTTTTGTACTTCTATAATATTCTCTCAACAAAATTACTGAATAGAAATAATTGTTACGGATGTTGCAGGCACTCAGCAGGAAAGAATTGTGGATGAGGAGCCACAATATGAAAGTTCCAGTGAAGAAGAAGAAGATGAATTGTATTGAGCAAAAATGTAAAGATCATACATAACAATACAATTATTATACAATTTTTATATAATTTCATTTTTTTAAGCAATAAATAACACAATTCGTACTACATTTCATCTTCATTTACGTTGGTTGTAACTATCGCTTTGTCATTCTTAAATTCCCCGTTTTATCAAGGAGAAAGAAAAGAAAAAAATAAACCAAAAAACCTTTCCGGTCAGTTTAAGAGAACCCACCAACATTTTTGTCAGATTAAGAAAATATGCATTCAGGATACCGAGATAAACCTCCCCTATAAAAATCTGACGCGCTCGAGTATTTCAAAAAAACTTTTTTTTTTTGCATTTTCAAAAATTCATTGTAACTTATGGTCACGCCGAAATCGTCAGTTTTTTTAAAGGGAGCTTCCTTGGGGCCTACTTAACACCCCTTCCGAAAATCTGACGCGCTCGAGTAAATTTTTTTTTTTTGCATTTTTGAGTACTTTATATGCCTACCCCCACCACGCAAACCGGCAGATTAGTATACCGTTGTTATCAGAGGCACTTGGGGCATACGTAGTATGAATATCTGACGCGCTCGAGAATGCCCAAGTAACGGTTTTTTTTAACATTTTTGAAAAACCGTACACGCGAAACCCACCGCTAAAATGGTTTTCACCATACGAGCTTTTCTTTTCGAAATTATTTTATCTTTCGATTGTGATAGGTCTCGACGGCGCCGTTGAATTACGCCATTTAGCTACCTCGCCTCCCTAACTATTATCTATTTTGCACTCGTCCTACGTGAGTAAATATGCATAATATTGATATTAGTATATATTAGATTGCCTCTGTGGTCTAGTGGTCCAGCGTTGGCGTTAACCACATGAGGTCCCGGGTTCGATTTCCGGGTCGGGCACTTAAAAAAAGTGTTTTTTCAGTTTTCTGATAAACACAAAGTTGCCCGGGATTGGAAAGTGCCCGGTTGGCGATAGGCTTGCCAC
>DWCB01000026.1:0-11153 GCA_018236965.1 Apodemia duryi
AGTCCAGCGATTACACATATAGCTTGCATCGAAACTGTACGGAAAGCACACGCGACCCTTAGTGCGCTTAATCTGTAGATGGACGCTATTTTGCGTCGGGAGTCGCTGCGATGCAGTGCTTTTTCCCAGATAGGTGCTGCATACAGAAGAATTGATGAAACTACCGAGGCAAGCAATCTTCTTCGCTTCTGACGTGGACCACCAACGTTTGGCATGAGTCTAGCTAGTGACTGAGCTGTTCTGGATGCTCTATTTGTTATGTAGTCTACATGGGCTTTAAAGTTCATCTTGGCATCGAGTATCATACCAAGGTATTTGATAGTTGGTTGCGTAACCAGCTTGAATGATCCAATCGTCAAGGTCATAACTTCGACTGTTTTGCGACTAGTGATAAGCATTGCCTCCGTTTTCTGTTCCGCCAACGTAAGTCCAGCCGTCGTCATCCAATTTTGGATTATTACAAACGTATCTTGGAAAATCCGATGCACTTCCTCCAGGTGCTTAGCAACGATCGTCACCATAGCGTCATCTGCAAACGCCGTAAGTTCAGCTCCTTCAGGCAAAGTCAGCTTAAGCATTTTATCGTACATCATGTTCCACATGAGCGGGCCAAGTACGGAGCCTTGCGGCACTCCCCCTGTAATTTCATACTCATGTGGACCATTGTCGGTATTATATTTAAGGTGTCGGTTGCTAAAGTAGCTAACCACCATTTTTTTTAGATAAGATGGTACTCCCAGGGTTTCCATGGCCGTGCAGATATTACTCCATCTGGCCGAATTGAAGGCATTTTTTATATCTAGGGCCACAACCAAGCAATATCTTTTAGACCCCCTAGTCCATCTTTTCCCAGCCGTAGCACTCTTAGCAATAGCCACTACCCTATCGATAGCGTGCAAGGTAGATTTTGCTTTCCGAAAGCCATACTGGTTGTTCTGCAGTCTACTTCCAATTGCGGTTTCGATCCGGTCGTGAATAATCCTTTCCAAAACTTTTCCAGCACTATCCAGCATACATAACGGGCGGTACGAGGAAGGATCGTTCGGTGGTTTCCCTTCCTTGGGAATGAGGACCAGTCTTTGGATCTTCCAGCGACTTGGGAAGCATCCCTCAGTTAGGCATTTATTATAAAGAGAAAGAAACATATGTGGGAATGTTCTTATGGCTAGCTTTAAAGCTGTATTGGGTATACCATCAACACCTGGTGCTTTTTTATTTTTCACTCTGTTGCAGGCGCTGAAAAGTTCCTCGGATGTAATGGGGGGAACATCTTCCACATTTCTATCCTCAACCTTATATTCTAGCCTTACTTGTGACGGGAACAAGGTGTTTACAATCCTTTGTAGTAACTTCGGGCAAGTGGGCTGTTGATGCGGCCTAAAACGAGACATTACAGCTCTGTAAGGCCTACCCCAGAGGTCATTGTCTACCTCATCAATTAGTTCTTTCCATTTTTGCCGTTTACTTTGTTTGATAGCCTTACATAGCTTCGCGCGAGCTTCTTTATATGCAGCTTGGAGTTCAGGGAAGGCAGGTTTCTTGCGCGCTCTTTGTGCCACTCGCCTTGCCTGGATGCATTCCCTTCGTATTTCAGCAATCTCTTGGGTCCACCAGAAAGCCGGTTTACGGTGCTTCTTTCCGCTTTTCTTTCTGGGCATGGCTGCATCGCAAGCTTTGGTGATTTTGTTCATGACTAGGTCCGCTAGCTCCTCTGCGTTTATGCTTTCTTCAACATTCTCTCCTGCTAGTGTTTCTATAAAGGAGTCTGCATCAAAAGAATTGATCTTCCATCCCTTTGTCACATTCTGTTTCCCTTGGCAGCTTTCTTTTTTTGCCATAACTTCCCATGTTATTATGCAGTGGTCACTTTGCGTATAAATGTCTGTCACTTCCCACTGCCGAACACGGTTAATAAGGCTGCTGCTGGCAAAAGTGAGGTCTATAATGGAGTTTGCTTCCCCTTTTACGAAGGTCGGTTTGTCTCCTTGGTTCAGAAGGACGAGGTCTATTGTGGAGAATGTTTCGAGAAGGATTTGTCCACGACGATCTGTCGTTTTGCTGCCCCATTCCTGACCCCAGGCATTGAAGTCTCCTGCAATTACCGCGGGCCCTCGGGTTCTAGCATCATCCCTAAGCCGGCCTAGCATATTTCGAAACATATCCTGTGTCCAGCTTGGCGGTGCGTAGCAGCTGTACACGTAGATTCCTTTTACTTTGACCCATACGAATCCATCTTGGCTAAAGCTCTGTGTTTCTTCCAAGTGGTGATTACCGCAAGACCAGATTGCAGCTTTTCCGTGAAGATCCGTTTGCCATGATGGGTGGTTTAGGTTTCTATAAGGTTCTGCAATTATAGCTATATCTGCTTTTTGTTCGCATATCGTCTGCGTCAGTATATCCTGCGCGGCCTCACAGTGATTAAGATTTATTTGTAGGACCTTAATCATACTTGCTTTTTTTTGGTTACCTCTTGGTAGGCTTTCTGATATGTAGCACACGTTTTGCTACCCATTATGTGGTTTTTGTTCGCAGTACAAAGCATGCATTGTGGTTCTTCAGCACAGTTTGCCGCCTTATGCCCTCCATTTCCGCATTTGATACAGCAGTTTGATCTATCCTCGTTTTTACAAGTTCGGGCTAAATGACCATATTGCCAACACTTGTAACACTGCAGAGGTTTAATGATCTCTCTGATTCGGCACACGACCCATCCCACACGAATTTTGCCTGTGAGAAGTAATTTTTTTGCCATGACTGTCGGTAACATTATTACTGCAGTTTGGGTACCGCTATAAGATCTCCTTAAAGATTTAATATACTTTGTGTCTACCAAATTATCACCCAGCACTTTTTGTAAAGCTTCCAGGACTTCCTCTTTTATAGTACATTCATCCAGGTCTCTAATTTCAAGTACAGTCTGTTGGACCCTACTTGTAACTGAAGCTTCTTCTCCAAGCGCATTCTTGACGGCTTCGCATATTTGATCTGCGTTAACTTGCTTGTTTCTATTAAGAACAAGGAGAATGTCACCGCCTGCGGTTCTTCTAATTTTTGACACTTGTTCGCCAACTCCCTTGAGGTTTTCATCTTTTTTAACTCTACTGAGAATTTCAGCATAGCTGAGGTCACCTTTTTTTTTAATTATAAGGGCATTGGGCAATGTCGCTGGGCCCCGTCTTTTACGAGGATTTTTTGCGACTGCACGCCATTCTCCGTCACTTTTTTCTTTATTGCCTTTCCCTTCTGCCTTTTGGAGTGACTTCTCCTCTAATTTTTTGTTTTGCGAGAAGTCGGCTCCTTCTATGTTTGAAACCTTCTTCCTTTCTGCTGTTCCTGCAGCGACGGCTATTGGTGTAGTCTGTGTACTAGCAACCTTCATTTCCTTGATGGTTTTGCTCCTTTTTATATTCAGCTCCTCCAGCTTGGTTAAATTGTTATATGTACTACATATCTCATTAACCTTTTTCTTGATATTTCCATGCACATTGTGGCGTGGTGTAATAAACTCCAAGAGGTCTCGAAGTTGCTCCCCTAGTCTTTCGAGTAAGTTCGTGTTATTATCATCTACGTTTTCTTTCTTGCTTTCGTTGTTCTTTCTTCTCTTTCCCTTTCTCATGTTGCGAATATTGCCCCCCCCAGAATACGTGGGGCAGACTGAATCTGATTCAGAACCAGGTTCAGTGAGGGATTCTCCCGTAAGGGTACCCTCCTGGGGTAGTTTACGTTCTCTTTTACTCGCACTCATGATTTTGTCTGATCCACAGCGTCGCTGTAGGAGGTTAGGGTTAAGAATAGGCAGCGATTCGGCTTTAAAAAGTAAATTTTATTCACCGAAAAATTATTTCTACGAGACTGTAGTGCCAATTCGAAATTTAAATTTCAACTGAACCGATTGCACTGGCCGACGGCTCTTTTATAGCAAAAGTCATATGACGTACTATTTACAAAAGATTAATTTTTGCCAACAATAATAAATTAACATTCTATAAAATCAGTTGATAATCCAACACGCCCCCTCAAAAATTAATCTCTAAATTACACTTATGTATTTAATTAAACATTTTTTTTTAATTATAAAATTTATAATTATAATAATTATATATTTTATTACTTTAAGCCACTACAGTCTCTATCTGGGAAATACATAAAATGGTCCAACATTTGTTGCAAGGATTAGGGAAACCCAGTAAAACCTAATCAAACCATTTGTTATTTTACCATTAATGACAAATCTTTAATTTATAATAAAATTAATTTCACATTAATTTAATGCAATTACAATTTGCAATCAAAATCAAACAAAAATTACGGAAAACTATTATAAAAATAATCATTTTAAACCTAATTTATTCTTCATGTCTTGAAAGGCAATAACCGGTATTGGCTTTGTAAACCCATCTGCCAATTGTTGACCTGTAGGAATGTATTTTAATTTTATTACATTTTTCTCTATTTGTTCTCTTGAGAAATGAAATTTTATGTCAATATGTTTGGACCTCTTATGACTGGTAGGGTTATTTGCAATACTTATGCAGCCATTATTATCCTCAAAAATAATTATAGGTTTTTCAATACAAATATTTACACTAGCTGCTAATGACTTTAGCCACAATGCTTCTTTAACAGCTTCATATAAAGCCATATATTCTGCCTCAGTAGAGGATGCCGCCACAGACACTTGTTTCTTGGTACACCAAGATATAGTGCATTGGTCAAATAATTGAAAAACATACCCACTGGTACTTTTTCTATCTTTTGTATCGCTTCCACCCCAGTCAGAGTCAACATAACCACACAAAATATTAGAATAATTACATCTTCTAAAACACAGTTTTAAATTACTTGTACCTTTTAAATATCTAAGAACTCTTTTAAGACATTGCCACAATTCCTTATTATTTTTATTAGTATATCTACTTAAAATATTAACACTGGTACTTAAATCTGGCCTAGTACATAACATGATATACATTAAACAGCCTATGACATTTCGACAAGGCGCTGTATATTTTTCTTCAGAATTCAAAGCTTCGAAATTAAGTTTGTTTTGTAAAGGTGTATTTACAGGTTTACATTCGTACATATTGAATTTTGTTAATACAGTTTTTATATATGCACTTTGATCCAATGTTATTTGATCATAACACCTAGTTATTTTAATGCCAAGAAACAATTTAATGTCTTTTAAATCAGTCATTTTAAATTTGCTAGTTAAGTATCTTTTGAAATCATTCATATTATTTATGTCAGCACATATTATTACTAAATCATCAACATATAAAAGTAAATAAATGTTCTTATAAACATCACCCCTGTTTAACATGTAAATACACCTTTCAACCATAGAATTTTGAAAATCTTTTTCTTTAAGTGTCTGTTCAAACTTTTCAAACCAACACCTAGCTGCCTGTTTTAACCCATATAATGCCTTATTTAATTTACAAACATAATTCTCTTTACATTCTATACCATGAGGAATTTTCATATAAATTTCCTCTTTTAAATCACCGTTAAGAAAAGCAGTTTTTACATCCATATGATGAACTAATAAATTAAATTGATTAGCAAAACTAATCATAAACCTAAAACTCGTTATTCTCGCCACAGGTGCAAAAGTTTCGTTATAATCAGTTAAATATCTTTGAGTAAAACCTCTTGCAACCAGACGAGCTTTATATCTTGATGGGTTTCCATATTCATCATTCTTTATTGTGAATACCCATTTACAATCTACTATATTTTTATTATTGGGCTTAGGGACTAGTGTCCATGTTTTATTTTCTATCAAAGAATTTAACTCATCTTTAATAGCGCTTTCCCACTGATTTCTATCTGTTCTATTTTTAATTTCATCAAATGAATCGGGAATATTACATAAAACGAGTTGAGCACACATTAAATAGTCATTAAAATTATCATTAGTTTCGTTATAAGAAACGGGGGAAAGATTTTTAAGCCTAGCACTCCTTCTTAGTCCATGGCTGTCATCAGTATTTTCTGTATTTTTATTTAAACTAGAAACATCATCTGACACTACATCAACTGTTTGTTCACAACCAATAATGTCATGGTTCCTTTTCTTTTTACTAGGGCACTCATTTATATCAGATTTAGAGGTATCTGATTTTGGAAACTTAGAGACACGAGATTCCGGTACTGATTTCGACTTAATGTCACTATCAGTTTTGTTATGAGAATATTTAATATTCTCTTCAGGATCACATATAGGCCTGGACTTCACAAAATGAATCTCATCAACAATAACGTCTCTTACAACAAAAAACTTTTCACTTTCAGGGTTCCAAACTTTATAACCGTTTGGTTCATAACCCAAGAGTATACCCTTCCATGACTTTTCATCGAATTTAGACTTCATAAGTTTATTGTGAACAAAAACAGTTGATCCAAATATTTTTAAATATTTTATTCGTGGTTTGCGATCATGCCACATCTCATATGGTGTTTTATTACACTTTAAACCCTTAGTTGGAGTTATGTTAATTAAATAAACAGCAGTTAACACTGCTTCACCCCAAAATACTTTATTTAATTTTGCACCGTTTAACATACAACGGGCTTTTTCTGTAATGGTTCTTACCATTCTTTCAGATACACCGTTCAACTGTGGAGTTCTAGGTACTGTTAAGTGATATGAAATACCTTTTTCAACAAAGTAGGCCTTCATTTCGTTTGATAAATATTCCCTACCATTATCACAATAGAAATTAACTACTGTTGTATTAAATTTTACTTCACTTTTAGCCACAAAATCCTTAAAAGCAGAAAAGACGTCAGATTTATATGTAATTAAATATACTACACAGTAATGAGTATACTGATCAACAAAAAGGACAAAGTAGTTCTTATTATCAATTGAAGAAGGAGTGATAGGCCCACATACATCTGAATGCACAATAAATAATGGTCTTTTTATGTAACTTTTATCTTTGGCTTGATTAAATGGCAGCCTACTCTGTTTCCCATTTATGCAAGTTTCACATAAATCATCAATTGGTAATATTGCATCAATTTCACAATAGTCTTCAACCATTTTATTAGATTTTAGTTCTAGAAATTTATTTTTACTTAAATGACCTAAACGTTCATGCCATAATTTATAATTATTTCTATCACTCTTACATATATTGGAAACAGAGAGACCCACGTTCAATGAAGCCACAAAATTAATAATAATTAAATTATTTTTACACATACCTCTCATTAATACATTATTACTTCTATCCTTTATCTCGGCACCATCCTGATTGAACACAATGGTCAACCCAGCTCGTTGCATCTTTGATACGGAGAGTAAATTGTATGGCACCTCGGGACAATAGAGTACATCCTCCAAGATACCTTGTATACCTAAGTCACTGGTCACGTACATTGATCCTTTTTTATTTGCAACTATGTATTCACCACTCTTAGCAACGGATATTTTTATAGGGATGCTTAGGTCCGTATATTTAACAAAATAATCTTGTCTGTTTGTTATATGGTCAGAAGCACCAGAGTCCAATATGAAAGTGATTTTATCATCTTCATGGGGGTCTTGTTGATGATCTCCTGTCATAAATGCAAAACCAGAAAACCCATTTGATGTGGAAGGTTGATTAGTGTCAACAGATTGCACAGTTCTTGTTCTATCGTACCTTTTATGTTGATTATCCTTCTTGTAATAATAACAGTTATTTTTGAAATGCCCTTTACGACCACACTGATAGCACTTGACAGTATTTGATTTTTTTCTTTTATTAGACTTATTACTTACTGTGTTCCTGTCAAACTGCCTTTTCTTATAATTTACTTGAGCTTGCAATATCTTTACACTAGTATCACTAGATTCATTCTTTAATTTCACCTCATGGTCTAAAAGTCTAGTTTTCACAAATGCCAAGGTTAAACTATCTTCCGTTAGTGTCTCGATAGCAGTAACGACTCCGTCGTAAGATGACGGTAGAGTAAGTAGTAAGTGGGCTACTTTGTCGGTTTCTTCTAGTTTAGCCCCAGCAGATAATAGCTCCGTGATTAATTCGTCAAATAAAGCAAAATGTTTAATAAGAAGAACATCACCTTGAAGTTTCATTGACAATAATTTCTTGCGTAGTGCCAGTTGGGTCGCTATACTTTTCCGCTCATATAGCCTATCTAAATTTTTGATTATTTCACGTGCCGACAGGTCTTCCTTCGCGAACCCCAGAAAAGAGTCAGACAAATATTCAACAATTACACTTTTAGCGATCCTGTTATTTAACTCCCACTCGCTAGTTGGTATGATGGGATCTTCATCAATCACTCTTATGACATTTAATTCGGATAATAAAGCACGAATACGAAATTTCCAAGTACTGTACTTTTCACCATTAAAAGGTTTTATATTACGTTTCATTTTTAAATTATCCATTTTGAAACTTGTTTGAATATTTGCACACGTTACACTTAATGTCTTCTAACACAACACTGATTCTAATTTACCCTCGCGTATATACTTTTTACTAGGCCCATAACCTGTAGGAGGTTAGGGTTAAGAATAAGCAGCAATTTGGTTTTAAACAGTAAATTTAATTCACCGAAAAATTATATCTACGAGACTTTAGTGCGAATTCAAAGTTTAAATTTCAAATGAACCGATTGCACTGGCCGACGGCTCTTTTATAGCAAAAGTCATATGAAGTACTATTTACAAAAGATTAATTTTTGCCAACAATATACAATTAACATTCTATAAAATCAGTTGATAATCCAACAGTTACATTAACCAACAGTTGAGAAAATACGAATTTGAACGTTGGACACTTTTAACACGCAGCCACCGTTACTTTTTCACCTCACATTAGTACCATATACACCTTTCTGTGTAGGGGTGATAAGATAACAACCGCATCGGATGACACTCATGCTAGACATATCACTGGCCATCTGCTTGTTTGCTATCTTACGATATAATGAAAGAATTTATTTCCTTTGAATGTCATGTAAAAATCAATTTCAAATCAATTTTTATTAACTTGTTCAAATCGTTTTTTATTAACTTGATGTGTCTCAGTAAAAATCAGGAACAACGGTTTCGTATATTCTTGTAACAAGTTCCGATACATGGGAAACTGTTCTGTTCAGGAACATGAAACCTGAATTATGTGAAACTAAACTGGTTACATGATTTCAATAAAGGTCAACGTATTGCCGACTTGAGTGGCATTCTTTGATAAAAGAATTTACTTATTTGTAGGTGTTGTCATACGTAATGTATGAAAATACCATTTAAGATTACTTTTTTATTGGGAAAACTAATCAATTAATATCCATAAAATAATTACCCATATGTTATTACGGTACCAAATGACACCTTTAATTATCGAACAGGGTTTTCTTTACACACTGTATATATTTTAAAAAAATACCATTATATGTAAATTTTAACATTAAAATTAAAGCTCTGTGGACAATTTTTACAATTTTAAAAGACGGTTATGCTATCGCAAATTCCCTGCCATAACAGCATTATATTAATTGACGGATAGTAAAGCACTATTTGAAAATCCTAGCTTTGTAGAAACAGAATTAGTCGGATGGTTCACTAGCTCTTAGACTATAATTCAAAAGTCGTAACTGATGGTGCCTGACGTGAATATCGTCACTCATCGTCATGCACCCCATTAAATGGTAGGTTATCCGTCAGTCATAGCCGTGACTGTGGCAAAACTGACAGCAAAACCTTTCATCTAATGGTAATGGCACCCAGTGGCACAAGCAGTCCGGAATGTATGCGAAAATAAACTGATAACAGTCGGTCACATCTGCATTTTCATGTCGTTGCACGAAGCTTTGGGACGATAGACGCAAGTCCAACTCCAGCATTAGGAGTATGTTATTCTGTGTTCAGGGGTATTATCCACGTATTATCAATGTCGCTGGTTAATGGTTTTCTAGTTGTCATGTGCGTTTGTCTGTTTTTATCTCACTCTCAAAATTCAAAGTAGATGCGACATCTAGAATAAAGCAAATAGCATGCAAAGAATCTGAGGAAAAAATGGTGGACGTGCAATGATACGTTTCACTCCAAGCGTACAATTATCTATAAATTATCATATAAATTATGGGTTATCCTGAAGGAGCCTTAATAGTACTCTAATTGGTCTGTGATCGCCAAGGAAGTTACATTCTACCCGGAATGTTCGCAAGCGCTTCAAAATCGCTCTGAAGAGTACTACGACATTGGTGGAGTGTGTCTCTTTCTAGTTTCTACTAAATAAAGCGCTAAGCATGGTTTCGATATATCAAAACGTAACTTATATCGCATACGTGTTTATTATCATACCATATCGATATATAAATATACATAACCGATTTCACAAAAACTTCATCAAGTTAATAGTTATGGTTTATCCAAAGCGCAATGCAACAACACAACACGAGATCGATATACGAATATTGAATAACGAACAAAACGCAAACTTCACATCACGAGCGATATGACATATCGATAGCTTTTATTCGCTTTGTCTCTGTCTTACCATTTAATTTTTTACTGGCGTAAAAGTGATGAAGCGAATATTACGTGACTTCAGCTTGTGATTGGTCATTTGGTTAATAATTATAGTGCGTGCGTAATATCTATATCTTAACGCGCTAACAATAAGGTCTAGTTTCTATTTATTTCGTTACAACAAAGAGTCCATAAGTTAGCAGCTTTCCGCCGGCTACTCGATATCAGGGAGAAATTCATTCTTTAAACTGGACTTACGTTGAATAGATTTAAGGTTGAATTTATGTTGTAGGTATAAAAATTGTATTGAATGAATTTTGATTTATATTTTTAGACAGTTTTGTTCTGAGTTGCACTTGACCTTGGTGACACGTGCCCTACTTAACGATAATTCTTTGCCTTTTTTTAGTTCTAAAGTTTTTATTTAGGTACTTATTGTAAATAAATAAATAAATATAAAACTTTTAGTGAGTATTACATTAACTTTTAGAGTGTGTATAAAACTTTTAAATTAATATCAGTCTATAGACTGATTGCATTTGTGTTAGTGTAAATAAATAAAAGATATCAGATAGGGTAAGTTCGCCTGTTCTGTTAATTATTAGTATGCATATTATAATTACTAATTTGCGTCAACATTATTATGATTGTAGAAAAACGTACA